>PVJS01045513.1:0-16205 GCA_004027185.1 Glis glis
CACACACACACACACACACACACACTTGAACCAAGCATACAAGACTGAAGGCTACCAGGTTTCTGTCCTGCTAGGAGGCAAAAATTAGATCAGTCTAGAAGACTGGGATGTGAATTTGGGGCCTATGTACAGATACTTGTTTTTAGAGAATGATCTAGGATGTCTGAATATAAAATGTAACTCTGTCTTGGGAATCACACCTCAAGGATTTTTTTTCTAAGGATGTAATTATATAAATCTGAAATGATATCTGTATAAGGATGTTGATTTCTGAGTTGTAAATATGGGGAAAGACCGACATGCTTATCCATAAAGGCTGGTGGAGGGCCACGTGAATTGTGGCACCTCAGTACAGTGGCTTGCTGTGGAGACCATAGAAAGCGTTGACTTGGAAGATTTCCACACTCTACCACTGAGCTACAGAAGCTTGGTTATGCACATATGCACTAATCTCACTTAGCAAATGTGGATTTCCATATAGGTGGATAAATATCTATTTGTATCAAAACACATTTATATCTAAATATCTTATGAATATCAAGAAATAGCTAGAAAAATTTGCCAAAACATTGACATTGTTAATGAAAAGCTATCTGGGAAGATGCATGCCAGTATTAAGTTGCTGGGAAGTCATAAGATATTTACAATTAACTCTTAAGATTGCAGGGTTTCAGAGAAGAGGAAGGTCATTGGAGCAAGAGAGATCAAAGAGGTCCCCACGCAGGGGAAGGCACTTGAGTTGATCCCATCAGAGCTGGGATCTGACTATGTGGAAAGGCAGGAACACCCTTCTAGCTATGGGGAGCAGCATTTGTCCTACAACGTTCATGTGGAGCTGTGAGCCTGGCACAAGTTGCATACAAGTTGTGGCCTCCAGACTCAAGGAACTCAGAGTCTTGTGGAGAATAAAATCTAGTGTGTGGGAAATGCATCTTTAAAGATGCACCCAGGGTGCTGTGCGAGTACTGAAGATGGGTACCAGCCTGAGCCTTGAGCGGGGAGAACAGGGATGGAGGGCAGGAGGCTGCATGGGGAGGGTTCCTGAAAGAGGTGAGCATGAGGTGAAACTCAAGATGAGTTGGCTGTGTGGGGAGTAATTCATGCCCAGGAAGCGGTGAGTGTTGACCTCACACCTGACCATTACATTGATTCAAAGGGCCACCTCCAATCCACGAACAGATCAGGTGTCAAACCTGTGTAGAAATTGCATTACTTTCCCAGGTGCAGAGACAAGAGGGGCTGCTCAGGCTTGCCCGTGGAGGCCGTTTCACCTGCCTGTTGTGTAGCACCACATGCTATGTTTCTAAGGTGAATTGATTTGTGGATATGGGGAGGTGAGAAACCTCCACTGTCTTGGTCAGCTTCGCGACTGGCTTCCAGAGCCCGGAAAGCCAAGCCTTTGCCTTCGTGGTGTTTTTCCTACTGAATACCATGGGCTGGATAACCTGTACACACTAGAAATTTATCTGGCCTAAGACTGAGGGGCTGCATCTGGTGAGGCCTTCTTGCTGCATTCCAACATGGTAGAGGGGCAGATGGGCATGTGTGAGACAGACAGAGAAACTGGGCCAAACTCATTCTTTACCATTTGCCCGCTCTTGTGGTGACTTACTCATTCTTGCAGTAATGGCCTGGATTCATTCATGAGGGCAGATCCCCACGACCTTATCACCTCTTAAAGGCCCCACCCCTAAATACTCTTAAGGTGGCAGTGAGGTTTCAACGTGAGTGCTGGAGGGGACATTCAAACCCTTGCACTCGTCCTCTGCTTTCTGGTTCTGAGCAGTGAAGACTTCAGCCAGAATTGGTTCTCATAGATTCCTGCTATCTCTTCTAAATTCTAAGAATTATGTAATTTATTTGTATTAATGTACTCTGTCATTAAGGAATGACTCATAGAGACCGAAGTGCATAAATCTAGAGTGCATAGCTTGATAAATCCTCCCCTTGTACATAGCTTTGTAACCATTATGATACAGGATGCTTTATTTTTTCTCAGGCTCCTTTGGGCTGCTTCCCAGTCGACCCTCAAGCATAACTCTCATCAAAATCGATTAGTTTTATTTATAGATTTATATAAGTGGAATCTTGAGGTGTTTACTGTTTTGTCTTCACATTGTGAAATTCATCCATGTGGTTGAATGTAGCAGTAGTTTGTTCTTTTTTATTGCTGTGTAATATTCTACCACATGAACCAGGAGGTTACCCAGGGCATTTTATTCCTAAGGAGATGGTTGAAGCACAAGAGAACGTGACAAAGCAACGTATGCACACATCTGCTAACATTCCATTAGCCAAAGCAAATTCCATGGCTGAGTCCAAGGTCAAGGGGCAGGGACATGCATTCATTCTGTGGAGGTGGGATAAACTGAGAAGTACAGAGCTAAGGGCATGGATGCAGAGCAAGGTGAAGAATCTGGGCCATAGTGCAGTCAGTGATAGCCATTTATAGGATGCATATATGCATGGCCTAAGAAGATACAGCAAAGGGGTTTCCAAGTGCTTGTGCAGCTATACTCCTACTAGCACTGTAAGAGAACTCCAGTTGCTCCACATCCTCATGATACTTGGTACTGGATTCTTGGAAGTTTTCATTCTAGCCACAGCAGCCAGGAAGCATCCATGATGTAAGAGGGCTTCTTCCTCTTCTCAACTTTCCATTACCTTTTCATTCTATTTAGATCCTAGGTCTTTTCTTTTCTTTCTGTTTTGTGGCACTGGAGATTGAGCCTAGGGGTATTCTACCTTCAAGCTACACCCCAAGCCCTTTTTATTTTTTGTTTTGAAACAGGGTCTAGCTAGGTTGCTGAGAGTCTTGCTACATTGCTGAGTCTGTCCTTGAACCTGCGATCCTCCTATCTCAGCCTCCCAAGTACTGGGATGATAGGCCTCTGCCACCAAGCCTGGCTAGATCCCAGGTCTTTAAAACAAGATGTATCGGTGACGTTCTGGGAAGACCTCACATATATTTCGATAGAAGCCTTGGAAGCTGAGGTCTGGCCTCAGGGAAGAGCAGCATTTGGGCATGGTAGGGAGGACCCTGGGTGAGGAGATGGGAGGGGACTGCTAACAAGGTGGCTAATAGGCGGCTAGAGAAGGGCCAGTAAGTGGGTAGGGACAGGAAGTGGAAGGAGGGGGCATATATTCCCACTTCTCTCTCCAATACCAAACGCACTGCTTAAATTTGCTTTTGGACAAGGATCAATACTGATTGTGATTAGAAGTCGATACCAAGGAGAGATTGCCTCGTGTCAGCAGATCCATGTAGGCAGGCTAGTGAGGAAAGAATGAAAGAGGAGAGGAAACCCCCATGTAACCATTGGATTTGGTCAATTTCTGGGTAGCCATTCTTTTTTAAGGGGTCTCTAAAAGTGGGGTTCTGAAACATTGTGACATTTATGATGTTATGTATTTTACCCAGTATATATGTTTTCTTTCATGAATCTAATCCTATAAGTTGGTTTTCTTTGAACAACAACAAAAAAACCACCCCCTGCTTCTCAGCATCTTGTGTAATTATTTCCTACTCTAATCATTTATTAAATGAATGTGTTGTTGGAATTCACAGAACGCATCTGCCTCCAAATATTTCCTTAAGTTTTCCTAAAGTGGGCAATATAAAAAGGAGGCCAGAGATGAAGAAAAACATACATTATGAAAAAATTCCAGACACATATGTGCCACACGGCCTTGCCAGAAGTATGAGTGCTTCTTGGATTATACAGTTGTATGAAACATGAACTAGCAGTCCCTCCCAGGGTTACATTCACCGACTGCATAGACTGGGCAACACACTGGCCCGGCAGTATGGAGGAGGATAGTGATGATTTGTCTCTTGTCTCGTAAGATTTCTAGGAAGACGTAGTTAGTGGACCCACACAACTGCAAATGACACTGCAAAGCATTGGACTTGCCATCGCACACCATGCGATATTTAGTTGCCTAAGGAGGTCCAGTAGACTCCACTGCCCGAGATGGACTCTAGATAACTGGACAAATTCATGGTCATTCAACCTGTCTAGGAGATCCCAATTTTAGATTTGTGCGGGCACATGAATGACCCATCTAGATCAAGCCTCTTTACCTCATCAAGGTGATGAGGTAGCCAAGCTCCCAGAGAGGACTGGTAGCCAAGACGTGTCTAGAACCAGGACCTGCTATTTCTTATGAGGGGTTTTGCAGTCGAGGGCATGGTTTCATAAAGCCACAAAGAAAAATTTAAGTCTCTTTGTCACCTTGCTTTACTTGCTTTGTCACCTTGGATCAGTTTCTGACCTCTCAGTGTCCCAGATTTTTTTTGGCTGGCAAGTGAGGATAATAATAGTAGTAATTGCGTCATAGGGTTTGGGGGAGGATTAAACAAAATGAGGTGCATAATGCATTGAGCAGAATGACACATGGAAAAAACTCTAAATAAATGTTGGCTGGCATTACTAGTGATTCTAAAATAAAGGGCTTTATACTTTGAACATAAAGGGAGGCTAAGTACTTAGGCAAGGTGTTCTCGGAACTCCCTACAGATTGGCCAATCAAAACCTTTTGTGGTTGTGCCCTCCCTAAATGCAGCCACCTCAAAGATGACATCTATGATGATATTGAATGAGAGTTCCTGGAAACGTCCCTTTCTTTTGAGAAAATCGACCTGAGCACTGTTGAGATACTTCCAGTATTTCCATTCTGATAAACTTAAAGCCATTAATTCAGCGGTACACATACTCTCGTTCTTTCTTTCTTTCTCTCTCTCTCCCTCATTTCTCTTCTTCCTCTCTCTCTGTTTCCAGTTCAAGTCTTTTTAGCACAAAAATAGCTAAGCTAGACCATCCAGTCATTCTCCTTGATCTGGTCTCCTGTGCATACTATGATGGAAGGCAGGAGTTGTATTTCTTCAAAGATGTGGCTGCTACAGTCTGTATGTCTACTTCTGCAGTAGCCGGACTGCTTTTAAATTGTTGTATAGTTGAAAGCTAAATTGAGAGTATTGATTGTCCTCACAGTTCAGCTATTGTGCCACAAACTTTAAAACTTTCAAATTCATCCAAAACAGTTTCTCCTGCTTCTTACAGCCTTTCAAGTCAGAACTTTGCATTAGTTTCAGGTTTTCAGTCCTTAGAACTGAAGCTACCTTAGATATCCTCTATTCCAAACTGGTAGTGTAGCTGGTGGAGGGAGCCCTGAAGTGCTGGTCTGAGTTCCTAAATCATTTTTACTCTTCTCCAAGTAGTGATGAACCACAGATAATTCTGCTGTTTCAAGTTGAGGTCATCCTCAATATGAACACTCCTTTTGAAGTCATCAGAGCTAAAAAGAATAGAATGCTTTAACAAATAAAAGGCTTGGAGGAGGTGCACATTGCTTTGCTTATTTGTGATGTTAGTGGGAGCTCACTGATGAATAACAGACATCCACTTCCATGAGTTAGAATGACTTGGTATAATATAAAAAAGGTCCATTGCAAGAGGTTATCAGGATGCTGCTTGCTCCTTTATTTTAATTTAATAGAAAGCAAAGTTTCTTGCCATCTGGACAGCGAGATATACAGGATCGGCACCTAGTTGTGATTGAGGAGGTTGGCCTCATGTCCCAATTATTTTGGTTATTTATAAAATAAAGCAATATTTTTGCTGTCCTTAAAATTATGAGCTCTGATTGAAAATGTTCACTAAGTGAATAAAACTCAATGCTATACTCCATTTATGGAGTTTGGTGGGGAGGTGGGTACAATATTGGAATTAGGCCGGGCGTGGTGGTGCATGCTTGTAATCCCAGTACTTTGGGAGGCGGACCAGAGGATCCGGGTTTGCGGCCAGCCTCAGCTCTCTCTCTCTCTCTCTCTCTCTCTCTCTCTACCTAGTGAGGCCCTCCGCAACTTCGTGAGACCCGATTTCAAAATAAAGTTTAAAAAAATAGGGCCGGGGGTGTAGCGCAGAGGTAGAACTCCCCTGGGTTCAATCCCCGGTACCGCAAAAAAAAAAGAAAAATTTTGGAATTAGACGTAAGTGATTTGAAACACTTCCACACAAAGTTTTCTAGAAGGCAAGTCCATTGAAAAGGTGAGATTTTATCTAATTATTTACTTTGAACAAACATGGACAAAACTTACCTAGAAATGGAAGGAATCTTACTACTAGGGGGCCCATCTGAGCATCACATGCACATAAACATTGAAATGTGGAGAAAGTGAATCTATGGAAAGTAGCACAACATCTTTATACATTTATTTGGATAAAACATTCTACAGGGAGAAAAAAGTGTTATTGTTTATATTTTTCCAAAATCCATTTCTATCAGGAGTAACAGACTGGTGTCTTCAACATATGTGTCCTTTTCAACAGTATAGATGTGTTTGGTCTTGTATTCCATGACTACTTTTTGTTTCACAAAGAATTGCTATTAGTCAATTTAGACTGCCATGACAAAATACCATAGACTGGAGGCTTAAGCAACAGAAATTTATTTCTCAGAGTTCTGGAGGCTGGAGCTCCAGCTGATTTGATTCCTGGTGGCATCTCTCTCTCCTCAGCTTGCAGAGAGCTGCCTTTGTGCCGTGTCCTCACAAGGTGGGGGAGAAAGAAAGAGAGTACTGTAATATTAGGGTCCTTGCTTATGACATCATTTAACCTTAATTATGTCCTACAGACTGTATTTTCAGATACAGTTATGTTGGGAGTTGGGGCTTCAACATAAGAATTTTGGAGAGACACCGTTCAATCCATAGCAAGAACTTACTTCTGGGGCTCAAGCAGATACCTACAAAACTAAAGCATTTAATTGAAGCAGTTTAGTTCTTGATTTCATTTAATGCTTGGGAAAAACGTTGAGATGTAGTGTACAAATTCCATCTAGCTGTCTCAGAAAAGGCCCTCCAGTGTTTCCCATGGGTGATGAAAAAGTCCAGAAAATCTTGTTTTGCCTCCAAATTTATGCACCTTCCTCAACTGAATTTACTTCTTTGTTTTTAAATATCACTCCAAATAGCCTATAGATTACTTGAGAGCTATTGAGACATTGACACCAATAAAGAGATGTGTTCTTCAATTTTTTAAAAAGGAGAGCGATCAGTTCCTCTCAAAGTTTAAGGGATGAGGTGAAGGATAGAGGCCAGGAAAGAGACCAAGCTTCAGGTCCTGTTTGGGAGAGCTGTCTGGAGATGGTGGCCTGTTTTTGGCAGTCTGGTGGCAGCCAAGACCAGACATCTAACACCAGAGCATAAAATAGGACAAGGAAGAGATCAAAGAGAGGCCTGCTTTGGAATTCATAGATATAGAAAGAAACAAACACAACAAACCATAACTTAAAATTGTTCTAGCCCTACAAAATGCTTGTAGTGTAGTCAATTTGTTTAGTATTTGCTGGCTGTTACTAATCTTTGACAATTTAAATAAACTTTTTATGTTAGAATAGCTTTAGATGTGCAGTAAATTTGCAAAGTCACTACATAGAGCTCCTGTTTATCTGGCAGTTTCCCCAGTTGCTAACATCGTCTATAGTAATATATGTTGTTTCTTGAAAGGCTAAAAGCAAACATAGGTACATTATTATCGAACTCCACAATTTACTAGGATTTTACTAGTTTTCCCTAATATCCTTTATTGTCCTAGCACCTTGTCTAGGACGCCACACTAAATTCAGTCGTCATGTCTCCTGCGCCTCCTCCTGTCTGTGAGTTTTTGATGGTCTCAGCTGTTTGGGGGACACTGGTCAGATGGCTTGTAGAATATTCTCCTATTTGTATTTGCCTGGCATTTTTCTCATAGGTAGATAGGATTTTGTTTTGGAGGGAGGAAGACAACAGGAGTGAAGTACCTTTCCCATCATATCCTGTCAAGGGAGCATGCTATCAACATGACTTACTACTGTTGATGTTGACCTTGATCGCTTGTATCTTAGCCAATGTTTTTCTGCCATAGACTTGGGAATGCATGCAGAACAGAAATTTCTTCTTTCATGGTTCTGGAGACTGAGACTGGGGAGTCCAAGATCAAAGCTTCAGCAGGTTAGGGCTCAGTGCCTCTGCTTCTCGGATGGTACCTTGAATGCTGCCTTCCTCAAAGGGGAGGAGTGCATGTTCTCATGTGGCAGAAGAGGAGAAGAGGCAGCAAGCCACTCCTGCAAACCCTTTTCATAGAGCATTAATCCACTCAAGTGGGTGGGGTCCTAATGGCCTTCGCACCTGTCATTAGGCTCCACCTCCCAAACTGTTGCACTGGAGATTAATGTCCAATGTATGAATTTTAGGGGATATTTTCACACCATGGTAACTTGGCTTAAGTAGTATTTGTCAGATTTCTCCACTCTAAAGTTACCCCCTCTTCCATTTCCATAATCTGCTCTGAAAATAAATGAGTAAGTTCAGTCCACACTTAAGAAGTGGAGGATCTTTGGCTTTTTATAATGCATTTGACTCTCTTCTACTAACCTACACCATCTAAGTGGACCCTAGTTCTAACCCTTATCCTAGCCCTCATGGGAAGGTTTGGTCTCATGATTTTCCCACAAGCTCCTCATACAACCTCTTTCCCCCTATTTTGTCAGCTTTTACTTTTAATTTTTCTGGTTTTCTGTGGAGGACACATGGCATTTGAAATCCAGATTAACACTGAAAAGTCTAGTTAGGCAGCCCAGTGTTTCCACTTTGCTTAAATGTTTGCCTAACAGCCTGGACACTCAGGTAACAAACTGAAAATTATATTCTAATGACAATATTTGGCATCGTGAAGTTCTATGCTTACGTTGGCACCTCGGATTCCTCGCTTTATTAACTTGTGATCTGTTTGCCCTGCATGTGGAGCCATGTGGCTCTTCTCCGTGCTCTCCTCTGTGTGCTCAATACACGGATTGAAATATGTTGCTTTGATTAAGAACCAAAATGCATGGTTTAACTAAATGCTAAAACTCCCAAATCAGTCAAGCAGGCCGATAGAAAACAAGAGGCAGGATTATGGGATGAAAAGGAGAGAAGGTCAGAGAACATGTGCTTAGTGGTTAGTTCTGGAGAACAAAGGAGTGTGGAGGAATGCTGTCAGAAATCGTTCTGGATTGGGGACAGGAGGAGGGACCTGTGGGTGGTGGTCCATTGAGATGGATAACGCCGTGGGGGAGTGTGTATGATCTGGCCATCACAAAGCAATTTGTTAAGTTCCATCTTAAAGGATACTATTGGTCATCTTAATTAATATTTAGAAGTATTCATGAACCTGTCGTCAACTTTTATGTTTCCTAAACTCATTTAACAGCATTAATTCTGAGTTTTTTTCTGACAAATAACAATTAGCATTTGCTAATTGTTTTTCTATATAAAAAGTGTTTTCACAAGCTCAATATTTCCTTATAAAAAGTCTGTGCTGTTTAGTCATTAGTCTTATTTTACAGATGGGTCTACTGAGGCTTAGGCAGGTGAAGCAATTCATTCTGGATCACATGGTCAGGGATAAAGAACCAGGAACTTTAGTTGGTTTCAGTTAAATTCTGTTGGGTTTTGTTAACACAGAAGGAATAAGCACCATCACTTCTATGGACTGCGGGGATCGAGTTCTGTGGCTTGGGTGTGGTTTAATTATTTATGTTCCCCAAGGCTCCACATAGTAACAGCTTGTTCTGCAGGGTGGCGCTATTTGGAAGGTGCTATGGATCTTTAAGAAAGGGGGCTTTATGGGAGGTCCTCAGGTAATTGGGGGTGTGCTTTCAAAAGGGATTAGGGGGCCAGGCGTGGTGGCACACGCTTGTAATCCCCGTACTTAGGGAGGCAGAGACCGGAGGATCCGGGTTCGCGGCCAGCCTCAGCTCTCTCTCTCTCTCTCTTTCTCTCTCTCTCCCTCTCTCTCTACTTAGTGAGGCCCTCCGCAACTTCGTGAGACCTGGTTTCAAAATAAAGTATGAAAAAAAAATAGGGCCGGGGGTGTAGCACGGAGGTAGAATACCCCTGGGTTCAATCCCCGGTACCACAAAAAAAAAAAAAGGGGATTAGGGGGCCCCACCTATCCTCTCTCTGCTCTGGTTTGAGTTGTGGCCGTTTGCTTCTACCTGAGCCCCTATCATGATGTGCTGCCCTCAAGAGAGGCCAGACCAATGGGGCCTCCTGATTTTACATAAGTCTTTGTGAGCCAAATAAACCTACTCTCTTTATAAAGTTAGTTACCTTGGGTATTGAGCTATAATATGACAAAACTGAGTAATACAAGAAAGGATCTACAGATTGTAGCTCTTAGACTATACTACACTATAGTACATTTAAATCAAGCTATAAGTTGAGCATACCTAACCCCAAAACCCCAAATATGAAATGCTCCAAAATCTGAAACATTTTGAGTGTCAACATGATACCAGAAGTCTGGTGGTTCAGTGTACAGAAAATTTGTTTCATGAATAAAATTATTAAAAATATTGTATAAAATCACATTCAGGCTATGTGTTTAAGGTATATAGGAGACATAAATGAATTTCATGTTTAAACTTGGGTCCCACCCCCAAGATATCTCATTATGTAGATGGAAATATTCCAGAAATCTAAAAACATTCAAAATCTGAAACATGCATGCTCCAAGCATGTGAATTAAGGGACACTCAACCTGTACGTCTGAAATTCCACAACTATTTTGAAGAGGTTTTACTACCAGTATGTCCCAGGTGAGTCTCTTTCTGGCTGCACCCCCTTCTCCATGCCACATTTCCATGGACCTAGACAAAATTTTCTCTCAGTTCTACTTTGCTCTGTTTCATCTTGCTCCATTTTGTAGTTTCCCTAGCTTAGACAAAAAGGCTGATTAGAGTTGAGGAAAATGTCTTGGTTGGAGCACTGGCTAGGGCTTAGCTCTTGCTTAGGACAGTTCTCTGCCAGGGCTACATGCTTGTTGAATACTGTATCAGATTAGCTGCTCAAGGGATCATTGGGACCTTAAAGCGATAGGGCAAGGGAGGTCTCTTCTGGATAGGAAGAATATCAAAGTTCAGTGGCATGGTAAGCCATCTCCAGGAGGTGATGAGGAGGAAGAGACCAAGCAGAGTGGACCAGGATGCCTTGGCCCAGTGTGCCAGACCTAGTGTTGTTAGGACAGGTAATGACTTGCAAATAGGAGCCAAGGTCAGGTCAAGACTCATCTCCCCATCAGACATCTTCTCCCACCCCGCTCTGCTTCCCTGATGCCAATATATCCATGGTGGTCTCTGACTCTCTGTCTCCTTATGCTATTATTAGGAGTCAGGAATAGAGACAGAACAAAAGGGTCAGTTAGAAGAGTATAAATAGAATAAAGAGCCAGGGACAGGTAAGGAAACTGAAGTAGAGAAAGGAGATGAGAGGGAAAGTATATTTAGGGCATTCTGCCTTGCTTTTGGTCTGATACCATTTGCTTTTATATATTAAGAGGTAAAATGAGAAATGTATAAACAGGGTTTACTTTAAGTGAAGCTTACGACAGAGGGGTGAGAGCAGGGTAATGGGTGCCACGACTGTGAACTTGCCCTGGTTAAGCAGTTGTGCTCTGTGGAAACACTGCATCCAGAACTTGTAGACAACTGGAATCCGTAGGATGAAAACTGGGTGTGTTGAAATACTCTATAACCTACTTCATTATCTGCTTGCCTTATGAGCTCTCTCCTTGGCTTAAGACATTATGGACTCAGAAGAAAGATTGTTTGAGATCTATCCCAGTGGTCCTGGAGCAGAGTCACTTCCAGAGTGGGGGGGTGAGCTTGAGTGCAAAGGACGAGAGCATGGATCCCAGGTTGGGCAGAAAACCATGTTATGATGGAAAATTCTTGGTGTTTTCTCCTCTTATAGTCTCACCTTAGAAATGGCTTTCCTTTGTAAAACAAATACAACAGAATAATTTCCTCCCAATTTTAACTGCAAAATAGTTAATAAGTATTTTGGTTTTGGAAATAGTGATGCCAGCCTCCTCAAGTGAGGTCTGAAGTGGTTTTGGCCTAAGTTGACTAAGATAGCATCTGCTGTTTTTCCTCTTAAACATGATCATGCGTCTGTCTTCTCAATTTTTGGCAGTGACTCATGAGGAAACCATGGGTTGGCTCTGTTTTGCCTTTTCAAATCTTTGTATGCAAATCGATTTTCCAGGAAAAATGGAAGGAAATCCCCCAAGGATGGAGCAGTGTCCTGGTTGCTGAAGGCCTTGAGGGGCCTTTTCTCCATGAGGTAATGAACGTGAATTGAGTGGACACTGAAGTACTTTTCATGGAATAGGTGTTTTGGAGGCAATGCCATTCTTTTAGTTCAAGGTCAGAATAGAGTGTTCTCATGTGTTTCTTGGCTCTTGGGTTTCAGTTCACATTTTCAAAGTAAATGAAAAGTAGATTTTAATTGGTTTTTAAAAATATCAATTTTCTTCAAAATATTACAGTGATCGTGCTGTGAAGACACGATGTCCCAAGCGGTTTAGTTTCTGATGGATGTGTTTCTCTCACATTTTTGTTTGATGACTTCCCAAAGACGTCCTTCTTTTATTTTGCCAATAGACTATGGCCAAGGTTTTTGCGGTTCATCGGTTTCCAGATGGCTTTTATATCCCTGTGGACACTGTGAGCTCCTTAGGAAAGGGCCATATTTTTGTTTTTATTTTACTCAGTGCCTGAAACTTTGGGAGTGTTTACTACTAATAAGAGGATCTGCACTGTGAAATGCCTTTTGCATTTAAATCTAGGCCTAGAAAGTAAGATATATGGGAACAGAATGTTTTTCTCACCTAGAATAGCATCCAGCACTCAGTAGGCACTCAATAAATACAGTTGGCCCTCCATATCCATGGGTTCTACATCCCTGGATTCAACTAACTGTGAACTGAAAAAATTTAAAAAAATAGTATCTGTACTGAACATGTGCAGATTTTCCCATCAATTATTCCCTAAACTATGGAATAATAACAATTTACATGACATTATACTGTATTATATATTATTAGCAATTTAGAAGTGATTTAAAGTATATGAGAGGATTTGAAGAATATGTGCATGTGTAGGTCATATGCAAATAATATACCATCTTATACAAAGGACTTAGGCAGCCATGAATTTTGGTATCCACTAGTGTGGGGCTGCCTTAGAACCGATCCTCCACCAAGAGAGATGACTGTGTTTACATTCAGAATGAATGTGTCTGCTGTCTGCTGTGTTGTACATTAGCAGTAGATACACAGTCTCTACTGGGTGCTGTTGAGAGGGTGGAAGGAGCTGTGGGAGACCCGTACTTGGTGTTTCCTCCTCTGTCAGTTTGGAGTCTAGAAGATTCCTCCAGTTTTCAGAATACATCAGGGTCCTATGGCTTTTGCTCTGCCTTCAGGCCCCCTTTAGTCCCAGTGCCCTGCTTTTGCCTCAGTATTACTTTAGGAAAAAATTAATTTTTGAATTTGTACACATCCAGTTAGGATGCCAGAAACATAATAAGCACTGCATAAATGTTAGTCATTATTATGATAATTAACTAATCTCCATATTTTTCTATTTTATTGATCTTAATAATGATTCAGAAATCAAGAATGGGCACACTTGAAGTTTTATTAAGTTCCATCAAATTCTTTTTTAGCATTAATGGAGAAAGTAAGATTTCCTCCTTCATATTTAGTGAGACTGAAGAATTGTATTGACATATTTTTTATGTTGAGTGATGAAGCTGCACATTTTGGCTTATGTAGATTTAAGCTCAGATTTTTGCATTGAGAATAAAGGGACATTTGGTGTGTGTGTGTGTGTGTGTGTGTGTGTGTGTGTGTGTGTGTGTGAAGTGTTGGTGTGCTGGTGATGCTGGCCTCATAGGGAATATCAAAAGCTTTCCTTCCTTTCTATGTGCATTATAATTGGTATTGGAATTATCTGTTCTTTAAGGATTCATAGAATTGAATGTATGAAATTGTGTCTGGTGCATTTTGGGAAGAGTTATTCTGTGAAAACTTGTTGCAGTTTCTGGTAATTGGCTATGCATATAATCACCCATTTATCCAGGTTTTTATATTTATTATAATATTTTTGAGCCAAGTAGTCTATGATTCACATGTTCCACGAATAATCTGTAGTTCTTCCCATATTCTGACGTCTATTTTTTTATTTTGGATATTTAAGGGTTTATCTCATTTGTTGACCTAACATTTCTTGACTTAGATGTTTAATTCCTTTAAAAAGACTTAACCATTTCTTATGTATTTATTTTGTATGCTTTTATTGGTGCATTGTAATTATACAGTCATGATTATGTAGCAGGGTGGGATGTGAAGGGAAACACACCAAGATGTGTACATGTGTGTTTGTATGACTTTGAACCTCACTAGGGTGTATAATTACAATGCTCCATTTCTTATTTATTTATTTATTTATTTATTTATTTATTTATTTATTCTTTTATTTATTTTATGGTACTGGGTATTAAACCCAGGGGCATTCTACCTCTTAAGCCATACCCCTAGCCCTTAGGTTGCTGAGAATCTCACTACATTGCTAAGTTTGTCCTTGAACCTGCTATCCTCTTATCTCAGCCTCCCAAGTACTGAGGTTTACTTACAGCCACCATGACTGGCTCATTTCTTATTTATTAATATAAGTAGTTGAGGCTATGAATTTTCCTCTGAGCACATCACAGTAGCATCTGAAGATTCCTAGAGAACATTTGATTTTCACTATTTTCTATGTGCACTATATTTTGGTTCTGTTTTAATTTTTGACACAAAGTTTACTTTGGAGAATTTGTGTATTTTTATTATATATATATATTTCTATATTTTATATAGAGTTTTTAGTTTTCTGGTTTTGTTATGGATTTTTAGTTTTACAGCATTGCGAACAAAAATTATTGTCTATGTAATTTCTAACCTTATAATTTGCTGAGGCTTTTTTTTTGTTTAATCAATAGTCCAAACATTCCTTGGAAATTTGTAAAGAAGTTATATCTTTGACTTAAAATGTAGAATTCCATTTATATATCAATTTGAATGGCTTTGTAATTTGAATCTTCTTTCTTGTCCACTGGGCAGAAAGAGATTAATTGCAACACTTCTGGAATTTTTATACTTTTGTACTCATACGGGTCTTGCTATGTGAATATTGGTGCCATGTCATATGTTGGTTGTTATTTTTAAGTAGCTTCTTCTTGCTGGATGCTATTTGCTTTTAATTCAATGCGTCTGATATTAAGATCGAGATTCCTGATTTGTAGATGGTACTCGTCTGGTATGCTTTGGCTCAAGCTTTATTTCTGTGGGTCATGTCTGGGGGTCTTTTAATTGCTTTCGAATGCAATGGCAATTTATTAATTTATTTATATAATATGTATATATAGTCTTAATTCTAGAATCATATTTTATATTATTCTTTGTCTTATTACTTAGGTTTTTATTTCATGGTCTGAATTTTATTGAGACTTTTTTCCCTGTTGTATGGAAAGGTCATGTTATGATGTAACACTTTTAGTGATATATTTAGTTAACTATTTTACATTAAATATATGCTATTATAGATAGCATCTAATTATGTCTCTTAAGATCCCTGAAGAAATATTTTTCACTTACTTTTACCTTCTATCCCTTTGTTCTACCACCTAATTTTAGTTGATCATATATAGATATATTTTTAGATATTCTGCTGTTTATTTATATATACATTTATATTTTGGTGGTACTGAGGATGGAACCCAGGGTATTCTACCTCTGAGTTGCACCCCCAGCCCTATTTTATTTTTTTAGTTTGAAATAGGGTCTCACTATGTATTGGACAGGATTCTCTAGATTAACAGAATACACAGAATGAGTATATTTGAAAAAAAGGGATTTATCAGATGGGCTTACAGTTTGAAGCAATGTAGTCCCAGGTTCTGACTGCACGTGGAGAGTCAGAGAAACCAGTAGCTGGTCGAGCGGTCTAAGAGCTGGAGTCTTAGGATCGGAGCAACCACTAATTCAATCCCAGTCCAGGACGTGAAGATCAGGAAGCTCTTCGGAGAAACGATGGTGAAGTTTCAGTTCCAAGAGCTGGAGGCCGAGAAGATCAAGAAGCTCTTCAGAGAAAGGCGAAGCCGGCAGCCGACGATCTCGGGTGAGAGCAGATGGGTTTTCCTCGGAAAGAGTCGCATGCACTCTACGCGGCTTCTCCCTCTTTAATCTAAGTCCGCACCTATCAGAATCCTGCTGCCTACATTCAGGGCAGGGCTTTCTATTTAATCTGCTGTTACACACCCAAAATCACATAATCTTGGGTGTGTCATGATCAGGTCA
>PVJS01045514.1:0-16207 GCA_004027185.1 Glis glis
GGGGAGGGGAGGGGAGAGAGCATTTCATAGTGAAACCGCTAAAATGAAAATAAACCTTAGCTCAGGGAGTATCAAAATCCTAAACAAGAAACCTCTAGGGAACTGGGACCTGCTGGGGATGGCCCTTCCTAACGAGGGTCCTACAGGACACAAACCTAGGTCTGTCACTCTTGGTGAGAAGCCAGGTTAACACCTATAACATCACATATTCAACAAGTTCGGCCCTGTCATAGGGCTTTACATACTTGATACCATTTAATCCTCATAACGCTTCTGTAAGGAAGGAATTATATTCTCTATTTTGCAGACCAAGGGGTGGAGGCTCAGAAGGTGAATAAACTCATCTAAGGCGGCCTAGCTTGTTAAGTGGCAGAGGGAGTGCGATTTGAACTCTGTGTGTAAAGTGCTTATGCCTGGGTATTTACCATCACACAGCCCTGACTCACAGGCAGTCAAAGATGGGGGACTTAGAGACCTAAGAAGAGGTCGAGGGGACCAATGGCAAGAGAAGACTCCACCCATTTATCATTTGGCCTTTCCATATTCTAGGCAATGGCAGGAAGTGAGCTGGTGGAATCTGATGCATTTACTTTACACGCCTCTTCCTATACCCTTTTTATTATTTTTTATCCACATCCCCTGGTTTACAGTATATGTTTTTGTCTCCCCAATTGGTTCAACAAACCCTTCTACAGTCCCTCTATGGAGTGTTTATCTCTACCTTGCAAGTCCCTTGGTCTCCTGTACCTGGCACTTTCTAAGTGACATAGCCGCCCCACCAACCCCAACTGGAAACTTGAGCCTGCAGACCAGCCCTCTTTCTCTCATGGCCTCTCACCTGCTGCCCCTTAGCTCCATCCTCCCACCACTAGGGCAGGGTCAAGACCCAAGCAGGAGGTCACAGTGTCCTGAGACAGCAGTGAAGCCATGGGCCCAGTTGAAACCCCAGTTCTAAAGAGACAGTCTAGTGATAGTGAGTTCAAAAATTCCTCACTCCTTTTCTTTGATTCAGAAAGAGGTCACATCTTAATCTGGTCAAATCCCCATACAGATCCCATCTGTTAAATGACAGGTAAAAAGAACAAGAACCCTTTGCAGATATTCACACCTGAATGGAAATTTACCCTGCTGGCCTCCAGCCCACAGCTGACAAAACATTTCTCTCCACTAGAAAATACTGGCAACTCCTCCTTCTCTGGTTCTGTTTATTGATTCAGTGGATGCCCCCAAAACCTCCCTCTTTGCCCTGTCAGTTACCCAGCTCCTTCTGGTTTTCCCAGAAGTCCACCCTTTACCCAAGAAGTGCTTAATTAGCACTTTATGCCAATTTAATTCTCCCACTATTATTCTCCCACTATTATTCCCTGAACTCTGACAGCCCCGTCGTATTTCTGTTGTTTAATATTTAATTCCATGATGACTGTTACTGATTAGGACTAAATTTTACCCCAGGGTGTCTAGGGAATAAATGTTTTTATTAAGAGTACAAGAAAGGGAAAGCCATTCTGAAAAGTAGGAAAGATTCTCGTGATTTCCCTCTAGAGACTCATCGAGCAGAGAGCAGAGCTGACTCGTGGTTATTATTTGATCAGCTCAAGCTAATCTGTGTGGATGCCGCCTGCCACTTTTATGTAATTTATCATCTACTAATACATAATGTATAGATCCGGATATAGGCAAATCAATTATCCTGCTTCAAGAAAGCAAAGACAACTAATAGAAACATTAGCCCAAGACAATTGGGAAATTGGAGATCCAGATGTGTGGGAAGATGTGCAGGAAGTGGGGGAGAGCTCTCGAAGAAGAGGGGAAAAGGGGTGCAGAGAACAAAGAAGAGGGGAAGTGAGGCGGAAAATCTCATCACCCGAGGAGGCAATAACCCTGCTGTTCCGTAGGGAGGACATCTGTCCCTAACAACAAAGAGTCATGTGAAACAACACCCAGACGATTCCAGGAGTCTTGGCTTTCTCGTGTTGCGTTATCATATGCAACGAGATATATATTTAGCTCTTTTGAGTCAAACGAAGGATCAGCATGAACACACACTAGAGAAATTGCAAGTAACAGACTGTCCTAGGAAAGATTGTCCCTGCCATGCTTGAATTCTTCACTTCCCAAGAAATCTGAAAATTGATGGCACAGGCACAGTGTCTTAATGTCCATGGGGAGTTCGAGATGTGAAATTGGAAGGGGCGGGGGGTAGTTTTGAAGGCTGGCTGAAGGCTAGCTGTGTGTTTCTGAAGTTAGTTTAAACCTCTCTCTCTCCAAAGATTGGTTTTTACAACTTTTAAAACATAGGTTATACCTTTTCAGTTATTGGCGATTACTGGATATGTTCTTATTTTTCAGAAAATACAGATTTCCTAGATGAACTTGATCTATCATTTTATAACTTAAGACCTTTATGGGAAGCAATTTTGCATACCACTAAGAATTCCTAGGATTGAATTCAGTGGCTCGCATGAGTAGGTACTTGAGGAAAGCATGATGAAGATCTTCCGAGCTTTGATTTCAGTCCTCATTTAAAATCAAAAGTAGCAAAGGCTGAAAGAAAAATAATGGGAAAAAATTATACTAAATAAATACTAATGAAAAAGCAAAATAAAAAATATGTGAAAGGAAAAGCAAATGAATGAATGAATGAATGAAAGGTATCACGTGTATTCAGCTATAGCATCCTATATGCATCTGTAGATTTAGGGTGATAGTACCTTAAATTTTTTTAATTGTAAGAATATTCTTAAAAACATATTTTATGGGATTATAACCACCTTCCTATATTTGGTTGTGAATCTACCTCTTCTGAATGGAGCAGAAATGAGATGAGAGTCCCCTACATTTGTGAGTGGAATACAGAAGACACAGGAATCATTGTGAATATTTCATTTGGGAAGTCATAATTCTTTTTTTTTTTTTTTTTGCGGTACTGGGGATTGAACGCTGGGGCGTTCTACCCCTGTGCTATGCCCCCGGCCCTATTTTTTATGCTTTATTTTGAAACCGGGTCTCACGAAGTTGCGGAGGGCCTCACTAAGGAGAGAGAGAGAGAGAGAGAGAGAGAGAGAGAGAGACAGGGAGAGAGAGAGTGAGAGAGCTGAGGCTGGCCGCGAACCCGGATCCTCCGGTCTCCGCCTCCCAAAGTACTGGGATTACAAGCGTGTGCCACCACGCCCGGCTGGGAAGTCATAATCCTTACAGTTGATATGAGATGCAACCGTTAACACACCATTAATAACATGCAAGTGGGGCAAACATCAACAGATGCAATGGGCGCCGTGATACTGAACATGGAATTCACGGATTTGTTCTAAAACAAATATTGCATTTTGATTCCCTTACATTTTTGTAAGGCAAAAAACTGATAAGATGAACTCATACATTTTGATAGCCAGGTGTGATGGCACACGCCTGGAATGCTAGTACTTGAGAGGCTGAGACAGGAGGAATGCAGGTTTGAGGCCAGCCTCAGTAACTTAGCAAGATTCTTAGCCAACCTAGTGAGACTGTTTCAAAACAAAAAATAAACAGGGCTGGGGACGTAGCTTGGAGGTAGAATGCCCCTAGGTTCAACCCCCAGTACTACACACACACACACACACACACACACACACACACACACATATACACACACATACACACACACATATGTGTGTGTATATATATATGTATATATGTATATATATATGTGTGTGTATATATATATATATATATATATATACTGATGCTACTGACACTATTAACTGGCATATACTGAATGTCCCATGCCATGTTAATTTAATTTAACACTCAAAACAGCCTGAAGCAGAGTGTCATTATCGTCATTTTATAAAAAAGAAAACTGATGCACAAAACATAAACATGTCATCCAAGGTGACATAGCAGTGTGACTGAGTGGGGATTTGAACCCAAGGCCATCCGACTCCAGAACTCAGCCTTTGCTCTCCAGGAACCACTGCCTTCTGTTTCCAGGACCAGTGGATCCAGTGGCTGTGTGAAAGTTCCATGCTGGGTACTGGGGACATGAGCTTAGTCCCTGTTGTCAAGAAACTTACAATCTAGTGTAAGAAATAAACACGATCAACCGGGTGTGTAATCCCAGTACTTGGGGGGCTGAGACCGGAGGATCCGGGTTCGCGGCCAGCCTCAGCTACTTAGTGAGGCCCTCCGCAACTTAGTGAGACCCTGTTTCAAAATAAA
This sequence comes from Glis glis, assembly GCA_004027185.1. Taxonomy (NCBI): domain Eukaryota; kingdom Metazoa; phylum Chordata; class Mammalia; order Rodentia; family Gliridae; genus Glis; species Glis glis. The sequence goes on from PVJS01045514.1 coordinate 4,198, forward strand.
GGATAAAAAATAGGGCTAGCAGTGTAGCTTGGAGGTAGAACGCCCCTGGGTTCAATCTCCAGTACCGCAAAAAAAAAAAAATAGACACAGTCACAATGAAATATAACAAATATAACACAAAATCCAGGTGTGGTGGCACACACCTGTGATCACAGTACTTGAGAGGCTGAAACAGGAGGAACGCAGGTTTGGGGCCAGCCTCAGCAACTGAGTGAGACTCTTAGCAACTTAGCATGACATTGTTTCAAAAACAAAACAAAAAAAATTTAAAAGGACTGGGGGTGTAGCTCAGGGGTAGAATGCCTCTGAGTTCCATCCTCAGTACCAAAATAAACAAATAAATAGTAACACAGAGGCCCAATGGCTGCCCTGGTGATACAACTGAATGGGTAAGTAACTGCCTATGTAAAGGAGAAAGCAAAATGACCATCTTTCTTGTGGAAAAATTATGAATATTCATAACTGGCATAATCAATAAGATTAAGCACTAAGGCCAGAACCAAGTATCAGGACCATGGAGGTGATTATGTTGTTTATGATTTGTTTCTGTGCAGAGCCTTATGTGATCGTGAAATATTTCATGAAATATCCCATGTCAAAAATAAAGTTATAGGCAGACTCCTTGAAAAACTGAAGCAAAAGAAAAGAATATACTCAATAACTCAATGATAATTATTGATAACAATGCAACTCTACCACGGTACTTACCTAAATTAATACTTCAGGAAATACACAGAGCATTCTCCATTGCAGAGTTGAATCAGCCTTTATATAAAACAAAAAAGGAAATGGCTATGGTTTTCAACATATCATTAAACTATAGTCTACTGTAATTATAGATAACTAATAAGCATATATAGGTCAAAGAACATCAAATAACTTTTGATGCAACAGGAAATACACTCATAATATTGACCAGGGAAGAGAACTCTACGTTACCTTAGTACCTAGTGATGATTCACATGCAAAATAATAAAAATATCTAATGATGGCTTTACCAACATAGGAAAATTCTAGTGTTGTCACCTAAAATAATTCAGCTAGAAAGGTTTATTTTATATATGAGAGATTTATCTTGAAAACATTTGCAGAGATGTAATTTTCAGGAAAGTTTTGAAGTCAGAGAACTTTTTGTAAGTTCTGTAGAAAAGTATATTTCTTATCAAAGAATATATGTGAAGGTTAGGCAAAGATTTTTTTGTATAGGCACAAAAAGCATAAGCTATCAAAAAAAGATAAAAGAAAACTTTGATTTCATAAAAATTAAAAAGTTCTCTTTGAACAACACTGTGAAGAAAATGGTAAAAAAGCCACACACTGGGAGAAAATATTTAGAAAACACATACCAGAAAATGGACTGATATGCAGAGTACATAGAAACCCTTGCAACTCAATAGTAAAAAACAAACAACCAAATAAAAATGGAAAAGACATAAGAGATAAAGATGATATATAGATGGAAAATAGCCATATGGAAAGATGCTTGATATCTTGTGACACGTTGAGCACCTACTAACAACTTCATGAGGTGTTAGGAAATGCAAATTAGACCACTGTGAGATATTACTGAACAGATTTTAGAATAGCTAAACTAAGAGATTGACCATACCACATGTTGATTATGATGTAGAGAAACTGTAACTCTCATATACTGCTAATGGGAATATAAGATGGTACCACCATTTTGGAAAACAGTATGACAATGCTTTAAGAAGTTAAGTATAGCCGGGCGTGGTGGCGCACGCTTGTAATCCCAGTACTTTGGGAGGCGGAGACCGGAGGATCCGGGTTCGCGGCCAGCCTCAGCTCCCTCTCTCCCTGTCTCTCCCTGTCTCTCTCTCTCTCTCTCTCTCTCTCTCTCTCTCTCTCTCTCCTTAGTGAGGCCCTCCACAACTTCGTGAGACCCGGTTTCAAAATAAAGTATTAAAAATAGGGCCGGGGGGTGTAGCGCGGAGGTAGAACGCCCCTGCGTTCAATCCCCGGTACCGCAAAAAAAGAAAAAGAAGTTAAGTATATATTTATCATATGATTCAACCATTCTACTTCTAGGTAATTTACCCAAAAGAAATAAAAGCACATGCTCACACAAAGACTAATACATGACTGTTCATAGCAGCTTTATTTGTAATAGCTAAAAACTAGTGGGAAAATGTCCATCAACTTGTGAATGAAAAAACAAAGTGTGGTATATCTGTTCAATGGAATGCTACTTAGCAATAAAAAGGAACAGAATATTGATGCATGCAGCCTCAAGGACGAAGCTCAAAAGCTTTATGCTGAATAAAGATGCCAGATTCTATTTATATGACATTTTGGAAACGGCAAAACTATAGTTCAAGAAACATATCAGTAGTTGCCAAGGACTTGAGAGGGGGATGGGGAGAGAACACTAACTACCAAGGGCATGAAGGAAGTTTTGAAGGTGATAGAAATATTGTCTATCTTGTTTGTGGTGGTGGTTACACAGTTGTGTATATTTGTCAAAATTCATATAACTATACGCGAAAAAGAGTGAATCAACTCAACTTTAATAAATGAATATATATAGTAGTCCCCCATCCATGGTTTGCTTTCCATGGTTTCAGTTACTCTCCGTCAATTACAATATAAAATCCAGAAAAAATAAACCTCCTAAGTTTTAACTTGCATGCCATTCTGAGTACCATGATGAAAGTTCACACCATTCTACGCCATCCTGCCTAAGACATAAATCATCCCTTTGTCCAGTGTATCCACACAGTATATGCTACCTCCCTATTAGTCATTTAGGAGCCATTTTGGTTATGAGGACAACTGTCTTGGCATTGCAGTGCTTCTGTTCACACAACCCTTCCATAGTACCATCCCGCTATGTCACCATGCCCACCTCACTCCTGTCATTTCACCTGATCACATAGACATTATATCATCTCCTGTCATTCCAAGAAGAAGTACAAGAAGGTTATTTTCAGAGAAAGGCTACATTTGCATAACTTTCATTATCATATATGGTTATAACTGTTCTATTGCAATTATTAGTTATTATTATTCATCTATTACTGTACCTAATTTATAAATTAAACTTTACCATAGGTAGAAACATTTTATATATATGGTTCACATATATGGTGGGAACATTTTATATATATGGTTTACACATGGTTCACACACACACATGGTATTATCTGCAGTTTTAGGCATCCACTGGGTGTCTTAGAATATATCCCCTGTGGATAAGAGAGGAACAACTGTATAGAATATTTTATTTACCTTTAAAGTCTAATAATAGAAAAATATTTTACACAACTGGAATAGCAAATTTTTAAAAAGTTAGAATTATATTGTGTATTAAATCAAAAACAATCACTTGTTCAACAGCAAAATCAAAATTGGTACTTGAATTTACTAATGCATGTCTTTGTGTTTTTTTAAAAAATCATGAGCTACTGAACCCCCAAATTCCTCCTCTGTAAAAGAGTGTATCGCAAGCTGATTGGAGGAACAGTACATACTTTGGTATGTACAGTACATACAAACATACATACTTTGTAGTTGATCATTCTCAGCTAATCTTTTGTCATCTTTGGAAAGCCTCAAATCCTACATCTCTCTTAGGGATTACAAAATACAAATAACTTAACCAAGTGGATTCTACCAGTTACATTTCTGTTTTCTCAATAAGGACAAAATAAAGTGATTAGTAATAGGAGTACCCCTCAATATAGTAATTAGCAGGAGCACCCCTTCTGTAAGTCTAACTTTAAAGATTAATTCAACCTTCATGCATGACACATTCCTGCTGGTCTACAGCACAGTCTCTAAGGAGCAGGATTGAAAGGAACGTCACACGTTCCTTCTAAACAACTGCTGCAAACACACGCTCCTGAGGCTGCCATCTCTGAGCTGACTCCAGATCCCTGTGTGCAATATGAAACTCAGCAATCACCTCCAACCGAGAAAGACTATAACTTCACATTACTGTTTCAGAGCTTTCCGAAACAGGGTATCTGGCCTAGTGCATGATAGATAGACTTCTCTCTCAGTTTATTTTCATCTCATTGTATGGAATATTTCCCATGGAGGACTCACATGGGGAAATGCAGAGAGCTGCTTCAGGCACTGGCAAAATGGCCTGATCACTTAATTTTTTGTGTGTGGAGAACCAAGGGAGGGATGCATTTCAAGGGAAGAACTGCAGCTGCCCTCCAGAGCAGCTGAGGTTTAGCATGGCACTTGGGTGACACATCCATACATCTTAATAAAGCACCGTGCATTAATCTATTAGTAGCAACTCAAGCAAATACTCCAGTGGCTAAAGCACGGGAAGTAGATGGTGAAGACTAACAAGATGGACGGGAGAGAAATAGCACAAAGAAACTTAGTGATAATGTTTTCTCCCCTACGCGCAAAGAATCCTGCGTCTTCAAAATTGTGAAGAATGCTTCACTGGAAAGGAATCCCTGTTGGAAGAGTAAGCTAGGTAGGGACCAGAAGCTGCTCAAGGTTATTAGTCCTTAATGATATCCAGAGAATTAGGAGGAACTGAAGCTGTCAGCCACTCGAATATCAGCAACAGAAAAAAAAAATAATGGAGATGCAAATAGAAAAGTGTTACTTAATTTTTTTAAATGTAAAAGTACGATGCAGGCCCAAGGTTGGGGGGGTGTTATGGTTAGATATAGAATGTCCCCTGAAGAGTTCATGTATTAATGTTCAGAGTTGATATAATTAAGTCATGAGGGTTGTAGTCTCATCAGTAGAGAAATCCATTGTGATGGATTTACTGGGTGGTAACCTCAACAGGTGGAATGTGCCCGGAGAAGTGGGTCCCTGCGGGTATGGCCTTAAGGACTGTGCTTTTGTCTTTGAAGCCCCTTGCTTGTTTGTTTACTCTTGCTTCCAGCCTCCATGATGTGAAAGGCCCCATGCGCTTTCCCTCTCTCTGCTTCCCACTGCCATGCCCTGAGCTCTGCAGACCCAGCCTGACATGGACTGAACCCTGAAATCTCCAAAAGCTATAAGCAAATAAATCTACCTTCCTTTAAGGTATGTGGTTAGTTGTTTTGGATTATAGCAGTGGAAGTGTTGACCAAAACAGGGGGGAGAAAAATACAGCAGGCTGACCAGAAGCCTTGAGTCAAATCAGTTTACACACAATGGGATGAGGTCAGGTAGAAGTTAGGCAATAACGGTACAGCAGCAGGAAGGCTGGACTGGGAATCAGAAGAGTTTCATTTGATTCTCTTCTGCCACCTGCTATCTGGGTGACTATTGGCAAGCTGCTGACGTCTGAAGTTACATGAAACAATAAATGTGAAAGTACCTGGCATGGGCAGACCCCAAGGTGAATTTCACGAGATCTGTTTACCTATTGCAGAGACTTTGATACATGCCATTCAGTTTCATGTGATGAACATTTCATTCTAATTTTTTTTTATTGTACGCAGTTCATGGACATAGGACTCATCAGTCCAGATGTCAACATCTTCCCTGAGTAGGACCACCCGCAGGGGGTCACCCACATGGGGTTGGCTCTCCTAAATACCAAATACACTGCCTGTACCCATGTGCTCTTGCTGGTAAATTACTTTGTAAGCATTCTTATATCTGTTCATGTGTGCATGCCCTGTCTACTCAATTAGGATTATTGATTTATTGAGCCAGAAAGCATTTGAGAGAACTAGGCCAAACTCTGCACTGTGCAGGTGGGAATGTGGAGATCCAGGAAAGTCCAGTGACTTGTTTGGCCAGACATCGATTAGTGACTGAGTTACTGTGAGGACCAAGTTGTTTTGCCTTCCTTCCCCCATTTACTCATCACAGACTATTCTAAAAACTATGCCTCTGAAGACAGAAACTAGTTTTGATGTTACTGTTTATTTCTAAAACTCAGCACACATTCATGTCTTAAATGACCACAGCCTAAATGACCAAGGAGACTTTCGATATTTGTAAATTGCTACAGTCAGAAACACAGGAAATATTTTCTAATGATTAGTTTGTTTGGTAAATCTCATTCCTTCTTCGTGAGGCTAATAATACCATCATAGCTATAGGTATCTTCATGCTTTGCAAAACACTTTCACGTCTATTATCTTATTTGATCAGTTTATTTACCCTGTGGACTTAAGATAGGTAGTTTTATCCCCATTTCACAGTTGAAGAAATGGAGACCAGAGAGCTTAAATCATTTTCTCAACTACACACAGATTCTATTTGGTGGGGCCAGCACTCCAACCAGCCCAGGTTTTCTGGCATGATAAGCCAGCACGCTACCCCCCCCCACTGCACTATGCTATGTCACAGTCATAGGATTACTGTAACAAGATATTAGCTTTGAGTATCTGTACTGTATTGATCACAACTCTTTTTAGGTATAAGTGAATAAAACTCAATTCAAATATGCTTCGGTTTAAAACCAAGGTAGGGAAGGAGAAGATGGGTATGGGCTGTAAAGTTCACTCTTAGTTGAACTAGCCCACAGGAGAGGCAAAGGCAGAGAGCCCTGAGGAACACCCTTAATTCTGATTTTCATAGCTTTATCAGAAACAGCACCTTTTCTCTCCCAGGCCCCTTCAGAAGTTTATAGAACAACTCACTCTGATAGAGAACAGAGGTTAACTTGTACCAGATGTTTATTTATTTTACTTATTTATTTTTCTTTTTGCGGTATTGGGGATTGAACCTGGGGCATTCTACCTCCGAGCTACACCCCCAGCCCTATTTTTTTATTCTTTATTTTGAAACAGGGTCTCACTAAGTTGCAGAGGGCCTCACTAAGTAGCTGAGGCTGGCCGCAAACCCGGATCCTCCTGTCTCAGCCTCCAGTACTGGGATTACAAGCGTGCGCCACCACACCCGGCTTATTTATTTTAAAACCACTTGGTTTGGGTAGGGTTGACATGTAAAAAGCTTTACATAGTTAATGTGTGCAACTAGATGTCTTCAGCAATAAGTACACATTCATGAAATTATCACCTCCATTAAGGGCAAAGACATATCTATCATCACCCAAAGTTTCCTCCACCCACTTTATTATAATTGCATGTGTTTGTGTCTGTAGTAAGATTTAACAAAAGATTTACTCTTTTAACAAATTTTAAGACTACAATAAAGTATTTCTAGGCTATGCAGTAGATTCCCAGAACTTATTTATCTTGTTAATTGGGAGGTGATGGTCAATGGGTACAAAGTTTCAATTATTTCTAAAAGTTTTAGACCAACCATTGCATCAAGAGTCTACTATCCAGCCAGGCGTAGTAGCACATGCCTGTAATTCCAGTACTTGGGAGACTGAAACAGGAGGATTACAGGTTGGAGGCCAGCCTCAGCAACTTAGTGAGACCCTGTTTCAAAATTTAAAATTTAATAAAAAGGCAGACTGGGAGTGTATCTCAGAGGTAGAATGCCCCAGTACAAAAGAAAAAGTCTATTATTGGAAAGTTAAGGGATGGGAAACTCGGCAGATAAAAATCAGTACTTGTGAGCCGGGCGTGGTGGCGCACGCTTGTAACCCCAGTACTTTGGGAGGCGGAGACCGGAGGATCCGGGTTCGCGGCCAACCTCAGCTCTCTCTCTCTCTCTCTCTCTCTCTCTCCCTGTCTCTCTCTCTCTCTCTCTCTCTCTCTCTCTCTCTCCCTGTCTCTCTCTCTCTCTCTCTCTCTCTCTCTCTACCTAGTGAGGCCCTCCGCAACTTCGTGAGACCCGGTTTCAAAATAAAGTATAAAAAATAGGGCCGGGGTATAGCACGGAGGTAGAACGCCCCTGGGTTCAATCCCCGGTACCACACACACAAAAAAAATCAGTACTTGTCTACTCTATTAATGTTCAGATAACAAGGCAATAACTAGCCTTCCAGCAAAACAAATCCAAAGCAAAATGCCTGATTTGTAGCTTTCTCTGATTTCTAAGATGTAAATCCTCCACAAGGGCTGATTTCAAGCTACCAACATGATATCAACCAGCTCACAAAACTCCTGAAAAGATAGTCCTTGGCTCTTGTCAACCAGTATGTACCAGGCTCAGCACTCTGGGGCAGAGAGCACTGATGAAGCATAGTGCGACCTGAACAGGCCAAGAAGTTCACAGACGCTACAGGCCCACTGGTCAATGCTCCATTAGACCCCTGGAAAGGAGGAACAATTCAATTCAGCAAGGACTTACTGAGTGCCTACTAAATGGCAGGCATCATGCTTGTCAATATGAAGATAGAAAGATGCTTTCCAACCCTCAAGGATCTCATACTCTAGAAGGAAGAGTAACTAGATAAACTAACGTGTGTGAAGATAATGTGGGATGTACTATAACTCAAACATTAAATCATTCTTTCATGATTGCTTATGGATCATTTACTAAGTGCTAAGCACTCTGCTTACATTTCAGTGAGAAAGTTGGACCAAAAAAGGTACAAAAATAAATTTGAGTTATGATAAGTCCTGTGAAGGAAACAATCAGGACTCAAACAGAATAACAGAGAAGTAACCATTTGAAGGATGCATGTGTCCCCAAACTTGTAAAGACCTAATGATTTGTTTTGGTAAAATTTTTAGAAATTGTTTTAAAATTTGTTTGTGTGTGTGTGTGTGTGTGTGTGTGTGTGTGTGTGTGGTACTGGGGATTGAATCCAGAGCTACACCCCCCAGCCCTTTTATGTATTTTTTTTTTGAAACAGGGTCTTGCTAGGTTACAGAGAGCCTTGCTAAGTTGCTGAGGCTGTCCTCGAACTTGTGATCCTCCTATTTCAGCCTCACAAGTATTGGTATTACAGATGTGCTCCACCATACCTGGCATAAGTTGTTTTCAATTTTAATCCATAATTCATTTACAAATTTTATTATTATTATTATTAGTAGTAGTAGTAGTATTTATTCTTTTTAACTAAAAGCACAGCTCCCCAGCGGTTCTGTTGATTCTATATAGTTATTTCTACCATCTCCCTAAAAGACCTATTTTTAATGTCCAAATGCAAGGCACAGTAATCCAAAGGGACAATGAATTGAGTCCAATCAAACTCTCAGCTCTCAACAAGAGGACACTGAGCCAGAGAAGGCAGGATAGACAAAGGGGGTTACTCTTGGCCAATTTTTCTTCTCTCAAAATCTGTTTCACAGGAACTCACCAGTGACTGAGTTTAAATGTGCTCAACGTGGTCTTTGCTTCATTCATGAATTAAGTATTTTAAAAGCCCCCTTCATTCATTCAACACTGATTGATTGAGCCATTGCTGCGTGCCAGGCATTTTTCCCAGTTGCTGGGGCTACAGTGGTGAGAAAACCAGATAAGACTCGTGGTCTCATGACGCTTACCTAAAATGAACAAATAGTGGAGAAAAAGCAGGCAGTGATGCGCACACCAGGCAGGATTTGCAATAGTGATATGATACAGAGAGCTTGGATAGTTCTTTACATTGGGTGGTGAGGGAGGGACTCTGTAGTAGTGACAAGTTGAGTTTTTTTTTTTTTTTGCGGTACCGGGGATTGAACGCAGGGGCCTTCTACCTCCGCGCTACACCCCCGGCCCTATTTTTTTATACTTTATTTTGAAACCGGGTCTCACGAAGTTGCGGAGGGCCTCACTAGGTAGAGAGAGAGAGAGAGAGAGAGAGAGAGAGCTGAGGCTGGCCGCGAACCCAGATCCTCCGGTCTCCGCCTCCTAAAGTACTGGGATTACAAGCGTGCGCCACCACGCCCGGCCTCAAGTTGAGATTTTGATAACAAGAAGGAACCATCAGTCCCAAAATCAAAATGAGAAGAGTATTCTAGAAAGACTGAAAAAAATTCTAATTTCAGGGAAAGAGAGACAGTCCATGGTGGGTGGAGAATGGAAAGAAAGTCTGCGTTGAGGTTCAGAGAAGTAGGCAGGGACCAGCTTGTGTAGAGCATGGGTTCACAAAGGACGGTCTCCATGCCCACAGTACCTGGAGATTTTCTAGAAACATCAGTTCTCCACCTATACTCTAGGTCTCCTGCATCAGAAATTCAGCATCCTGGGGTTTCCTTTCCTTTTTATTTAATTAAAACACAGTCCAGAAAGAAGTTGTTAACCTCATGCATCTAACACAACTTTAAAATAGACAAAACAAAACTAATAGAAAAATAAGGAAGAACTGATGAAGATACATAAAAACTAAAATTAAGCCAGGCATGGTGGTGCATGCTTGTAGTCCCAGTGCTTGGGAGGCTGAGACAGGAGGAACGCAGGTTTGTGGCCAGCCTCAGCAACTTAGTGAAGCCCTGTTTCAAACTAAAAAATAAAATGGGGGTGTAGTTCAGAGGTAGAATGTCCCTGGGTTCAATCCCTAGCACCAAAACAACAACAACAACAAAAACCCACTAAAATTAAATACACAAAAAGTAATTACACATAGTAATAGCATTTGAAAAATATACACACATCTAGTATATATATGTAAAACTCAGTATTCAACAGAGACAATATATATTTTTTAAAAATATACAGAAATTCCCAAACTCAGGCTACTTAATGATCCTTAGGGAAAATGCCAACAAACTCTGGAGTGAATGGATCACACAAGTTATATTCCCTGAGTACAATGCAATAAAAATAGAATTTTTAATAAATGATAGCTACGCTAGTGTGCACACTCATACACACTTTTCCACGTGGAAAATTTTTAAATATCTAAGTCCCTGTCTGTAAAAGCAGGGCAAAAGTATTTAAAAATAAATTGTAACGCCTCTTATCCAAACAAATGGCACAGAGCCAAAACAATACTCAAAGGAAATTTTGTAGTTTTAAAATGCATGTTTCTTAGAAAATGAAAGATTAAAAATAAAGCATTCAACTAAGGAATAACAATAACAATCAAAATGAATAAAGATAGAAGAAAATGATAAAATAGAAAATATCAATGTGCAGCCGGGGGCGGTGGCTCATGCCTGTAATTCTGGTACTTGGGAGGCTGAGACAGGAGGATTGCAGGTTCAAGGTCAGTGCATAGTCACTTAGCAAGACCCTGTTTCATACTAAAAAATAAAATAGGGCTGGGGGTGTAGCTCAGAGGTAGAATGCCTCTGTTCAATCCCCAGTAACACACACACACACACACACATACACACACACACACACACACACACACACACAAAAGGAAAATATTAATATGCATGTATATTCAACCATATTAACAGGAAAATGTTGGATTGTCATTTGCAGAATACATTAAAGTGAATGTTGTGAAATACCTATTTAAAGAAAGTATCAGGAAAAATTATTTCTGGTGTGCTCTGCATAAAGTATTGCTAGGATTAAATGACAATGCATTTAAATAAAGTCTTTGGATTTTTTTTTGTACAAAAGGATGAACCCTGTGGCATTCTACCTCCAAGTTACACAACAACCGTATTTTATTTATTTTTTTAAACAGAGTCTTGCTAAGTTGCTGAGGGTCTCACTAAGTTGCTGAGGCTGAGGCTGAGCCTCAAACCTGCAATCCTCCTGTCACAGCCTCTCAAGTAGTGGGGTTACAGACATACACCACCACACCTCGTGACATTCTGGATTTTAATAGATCCTCCAGGTGACTACAGTGTATGCTGAAGCTTGAGAGCCACTGGTATAGAACTTTGTAGATCAAGATAGGTAATTAGTAATTTAAAGTATGAAGTCAAAGCCACCGATGGTTTTAAACCATGGAGAGAGGATGTGTGACATCATTAGAATTGTGATTTTAAAAGATGACTCTCACTGGGCATGGTGGTACACACCTGTAATCCCAGTACCTGGGAGACTGAGCCAGGAGGCTCGCAGGCTTGAAGCGAGCCTCAGCAACTTAGTCTGACTCTGTTTCAAAATAAAAAATAAGTTCGCCGGGCGTGGTGGCACACGCTTGTAATCCCAGTACTTTGGGAGGTGGAGACCGGAGGATCCGGGTTCGCGGTCAGCCTCAGCGTGCGCACTCTCTCGCTCTCTCCTCTCTCTCTCTCTCTCTCTCTCTCTCTCTCTCTCTCTACCTACCTAGTGAGGCCCTCCGCAACTTCATGAGACCCGGTTTCAAAATAAAGCATAAAAAAAT
>PVJS01045515.1:0-16205 GCA_004027185.1 Glis glis
TCCTCCGGTCTCCGCCTCCCAAAGTACTGGGATTACAAGCGTGCGCCACCACGCCCGGCTAGAGCCAGGGATTTTGTGCCTCGGAGCTGAGGGGTACATGGAGGGCTGGTGCCAACTGGCTTCAGGGCAGGAGCCCGAGTGTGTTTCTGTTAAGACCCTAAGGTGCGGACAGGGCAAGCCTGGTTCCTCAAGTGACCAGATGGGTGGGGAAGGAGGTGTGGGAGACAAGTCACTGAAGTTTCTAGAAGTTAGAGAAGCCCTGAGGTTGGTGAGAGGGGCTCACACACTTTCCATCCTCTAGGCCTTTGCCCAAGCAGGACTCTGGGTCAGGACTGCCCTTCCCACCTTCTCCACGAGGCACACCAGGAAGCTTCCAGAAACCAACACAAGTGTCCCCTCGTCCGAGACATCTTCTCCAACCTCCAGTGAGAAGGGACTGCTCCTCGTCCACATCTTTGGGTGCTCCCACCCCCCAAGTCTCTATAGCTACCAGGGATTTCCTGCCACTGGGCGGCTCCTCAAGCAGGGGACCCGGCTGCTCTGCACCAGCACCGAGCCCAGCCCGGCGCTCAGCAGATGCTTCCTAGAGGTTTTTCTGTTTGCTGGTTTTTTGTTTTTTTTTTTTTTGGTGTGTGATACTGGCAATTGAACCCAGAGGCATTCTACCTCCAAGCTACACCCCCAGCCCTATTTTTTATTTTCACTTTGAAACAGGGTCTCTAGGTTGGTGAGGCTGTCCTCAAGCCTGCGATCCTCCTGTCTCAGCCTCCCAAGTGCTGGGATGACAGGCTGCGCCACACGCCCGGCTCTCCTAGTTTTGCAGAATAAAGGGGGCGGGGCTCTACCCTTAACCCTCCTTCCACCTTGGGGCCTCAATTTCTTCTTTTACAGAACAGATGTGGGAATGGCTGTGATGCCAAGGCCTCTGCGCACCGATGGGCTCGCTGGGCTGTGAGATGGGGCAGCTGGGGGGCTTCTTATCGAGGAGAGGGACAGAACCCAGCCTCGTCTCCCTCCCCCCCAGGTACCACCCACCTGGAGTCTAACATCTTCCCATGCTACCCCAGCCTACCTTCTAGCACCTTCTCAATCTGGACCCAACCAGATTCTCCAGCCTTGACTCTTACCTCTCAGCAACCACGAGGAACAAGTCCTTTATGCTCTCGGGGTTTCCTGGCTTTTGCTCTTCCTGTGCCTGTTCACTCTCCCCTGATCGTCCCTCAGGTTTTCACTGACACACCACCTCCCCCCAGGAAGCCCTCCCTGACTGCCCTCGCCACTGGGCCTAGGCCAGAAATGCTTCTGTGTTCCCATTGGTGCCAGTACTTGCTCCACCTGGGTACATCTCACCTCGGGCTTCGGTGCTGGGGCTGTCCCCAGCTCCCTAAGCCCTATGGGTAGGGCTGTGCCTGTCTGCTCTGTGGAAGGTGCCTGGCACAGAGCAGCTGAGTTAGTTAGCAGAGCCTTCACTGTGCCAGGCTCGTCTGCTGGGCCAAGCCTGGGGGGGGCACTTCCTGCAGGCCCAGGCCCTCGCTGGAAGGGGGTGCCCCTGCTCGCCCGCCCTGCCATTACCTGGCCAGATGATGGCTTCCAGCAGGGTGACCCGTCTGGCCAGGAGCTCCAGCTGAGCCTGCTGCCGCAGGAAGCTCTGTAAGCTAGGAGCCTGACGGGAAATGAGAAGAGCGGACGGTGCGGGGCTGGCCTCCGGGGCTGGCCCGGGAGCCGGGGGCGGGGACGGGGAGGGCAGGTGCCGGGTGGCCTCAGGACAGGAACCTGGGTGTGTCTCCGTCAAGACCTGGGGACGGGGCTTGCCTGGCTCCTCAAGTGACCAGATGGGTGGGAAACTGTGGGGTGAAGGCCCAGGGTGAGGGTCTGGCTGTCTCGACTCCCTCAAGGGAACTGCAGGACAGGTTAGGAGGACCAAAGTGGGAACAACAAGGGAGACACCTGGGGCCAGGAGGGCCGGCCAGTGAGAGCCTCTGGAGGCTTATGGGGGAGGAGGGCCAGAAGGACAGGTGGTAGATTACCCAGAGTTCCCTGCGCTTCTGAAGTCTAGCTCCACGACCTACTGTCCTGGAGACTGGCTTTGTCACCTATGATTTCTCTGGAACTAGAGTCTGACTAGAGGCTAGACCTATCACCCATCCGCGTGTGGGCCTGGGCTCTGACTGTATTACCCATGATCCCCTGCACTGCTGGAGTCGGGCTTTGTTACCCACAAGCCTTTACTGATCTAGAGTTTGGTTCCACTGCCCAGCATTTCCTCCAAACTTGAAATCTGTCATCTTTGGTGCCATGCAGGCCTGGAAACCATATTACCCACCATGCCTGGAGGCCCAGGTCTGACCTCAGGGAGGGGCCTGGGTTTCTAGGGTCCCCTTCACCTGTGGAGAAGGGGACCAGTCACTGAGAGGCGGGTGGTCAGCCTCTCGGGGCAAGCACCTTCTCCTGCCTCATGATGGGGCTCGGGCGGCTGCACCCCGGAGGGCTTGGGAAAGCTGCAGGTCTGTCTGTCTCTACTCACCATAGAGCCCAATCATTGTTTCCAAGATTAAAACCCTCTCAGCTAAAATCTTCAAAGCCTCGCGAAGTTGGTGCAACCCCTCCCCCTGCGGAGGAAAGAGACAGATGCAGCCGTGACGGGGGCAGGGGAGGGGACCCTGCAAAGCCTGTCGGTGGCCCATGCCCCACCCGGGACATGCACCCGCAGCCCCGCACCACCTGCACAGCCCAGGGCCCATGGACAGCCAGAACAAGACCAGGAGGGGACAAGGCAGGCGGAAGCGACCCCCGAAGGACCCTTGGAAAGTCCCATTCAGTCCCAGCTGGCTACAAATCCTGCTGCTCTGAAGGCGGGGGTGCCCATCTGCAGGGGCACAGCTGCTGTCCCAGAGTCTGCCATGCCATTCACCCTGGAGCCTACCCTGTCCTCTGATCTCTGTTGCCCAACCCCAGCTGGTCTCCCGTCACTTGCATGGTTCCTGCCGCATCCCGGGCCACCATGTATGTTTTGGTTTCTGATTGGGTACTGGGGATGGAACCCAGGGGCATTCTATCTCCAAGCTATACCCCCAGCCCTTTTTATTTTTATTTTGAAACAGGGTCTCACTAAGTTGCTGAGGGCCTTGCTAAATTGCTGAGACTGTTCTCAAACCTGTGATCCTCCTGTCTCAGTCTCCCAAGTACTGGGATTATAGGTGTGCACCACCATGCCCAGTTTAGTAGTCTCTTTCAGCATCCTTTACTTAGTACAGGCTAAGTGAAGGGATTTTTAATATGCATATTTGTATAATTACAATTGAACCTTTTATTTGTTTTGTTTTGTTTTTGTGGTACTGGGGAAGGAACCCAGGGGCATTCTATCTCTGGGATACACTCTCAGCCCTATTCTTTTATTTTTGAAACAGGGTCTCACTAAGTTGCAGAGGGCCTAAGTAGCTGAGGCTGGCCACGAACCTGCAATCCTCCTGTCTCAGCTTCTCAAGTACTGGGATTCCAAGTGTGCACCACCACGCCTGGCTACAATTGAACTTTTTAGAGCGGTTGTTCCCCATAAAAACATCTACATGACCAAGAGGCCTACTAACGTGTCCATTATGTGTGGGGCTGTCCCTGTCTCCATCAATGGTCCTATCAACATCATATGGCTTGGGCTTCCCACAGGCCGCCAAATGGCCAGTTTGGCTATTTCCCAGGGTCACCATGGCCTCGTGCTAAAGTAATCCCTCTTCAAATATCATAGGAGCAGGATCTAAAAATGGATGATCTTTTTTTTTTTTTTTTGCGGTACCGGGAATTGAATGCGGGGGCGTTCTACCTCCGCGCTACGCCCCCGGCCCTATTTTTTATGCTTTATTTTGAAACCGGGTCTCACGAAGTTGCGGAGGGCCTCACTAAGTAGAGAGAGAGAGAGAGAGAGAGAGAGAGAGAGCGAGAGAGAGCGAGAGAGCTGAGGCTGGCCGTGAACCCGGATCCTCTGGTCTCCGCCTCCCAAAGTACTGGGATTACAAGCGTGCGCCACCACGCCCGGCTTGGATGATCTTTAAGTATTAGGCTAAGCCATTCCCAGCACGGGCAGTGGGACATGCTGACATCATGGGCTACCTGATACATTGCAATCGAAGGCGTCACATCCCCTGCAGGTGCTCCTGCCAAGAGCATTGAACCTGCATCTCACGAAGAACAAATCACACCGTGGGACATCCACAAAAAGAAGAAGGCAAGAGAAAAAAGGGCATAAGGCCTGTTCTAGACTAAAAGAGACCAGAGACCTGACAACCAAATGCAATGGGTAAACCTTGGTCAGATCCTGGATTAAAAAAAAAAGATGCCGGGTGTGGTGGTGCACGCTTGTAATCCCAGTACTTAGGAGGCTGAGGCAGGAGGATGCAGGAGGAGCGCAGGTTCGCGGCCAGCCTCAGCAACTTAGCAAGGCCTTCTGCAACATAGTGAGACCCTGTTTCAAAATAAAAAATAAAATTGGAGCCGGGCGTGGTGGCGCACGCTTGTAATCCTAGTACTTGGGAGGCGGAGACCAGAGGATCCGGGTTCGCGGCCAGCCTCAGCTACTTAGTGAGGCCCTCCGCAACTTAGTGAGACGCTGTTTCAAAATAAAAAATAAAAAATAGGGCTGGGGATGTAGCTCAGAGGTAGAATGCCCCAGGGTTCAATCCCCAGTACTGCAAAAAAAAAAAAAAAAGAACTTCCTTTTTCTTTTTTTAATGGTGCTGGGGATTGAACCAGGGACTTTCTACCTTTGAGCTACACCCACAGCCCTGTTTTATTTATTTTGAAACAGGGTCTAAGTTGCTCAGGGCCTTGCTAAATTGCTGAGGCTGGTCTTGAGCATGCGATCCTCTTGTCTCAGCCTCCCAAACACTGGGATTACAGGTATGCACCACCACACCCTGCCTAGAAAGAACTTCCAAAGGCATTTTGAGGACACTTGGTAAAACTGACGTGTAAGTCATACAGAAGTCCTGTCAGGTTTTTAGCTTTCTTGGGCATGGCAGTGGTATTGTGTGTATTTTTTTGGCACTGGGGATTGAACCCAGGGAGCTCCACCTCTGAGCCACACCCCCAGCCCTTTTGTTTTTTATTTTGAAACAGGGTCTAAGTTGCTGAGGCTGTGTCACCACGCCTGGCCCAGCTTCCATTTTCTTTTGAGATGTACTCTGAAGTGTTAGGGAAGATGTGGATGAAATTTGTAGCTTACTTTCAAATAAAAAAAAAACCTAAGCCGGGCGTGGTGGCGCACGCTTGTAATCCCAGTACTTGGGAGGCTGAGACCGGAGGATCCGGGTTTGCGGCCAGCCTCAGCTACTTAGTGAGGCCCTCTGCAACTTAGTGAGACCCTGTTTCAAAATAAAGAATAAAAAATAGGGCTGGGGGTGTAGCTTGGAGGTAGAACGCCCCTGGGTTCAATCCCCAGTACTGAAAAAAAAATTAAATAAAAAAAAAGGGCTGGGGGTGTAGCTTGGAGATAGAATCCCAGGTTCAATCCCCAGTACTTAAATAAATAAATAAATAAATAAATGTCAGAAGAATATTCATTGCATTAACTTTTTTGTATGTGTGTGTGTGTGTGTGTGTGTGTGTGTGTGTACGCGCGTGCGCGTTACTGAGGATTGAACCCAAGGCACTGTGCATGCTAGGGAAGCACTGAGCTATATCCCCAGCACTTTTATTTTATTTTATTTTATTTTATTTTATTTTATTTTATTTTGAGACAGGGTCTCACTGAGTTGTCCAACCTGCTTAAACTTGCACTCCTGCCTCAGCCTCCTGAGTAGCTGGGATTCCAGATGTGTGCCACCACCCAGGCTAAAAATTTTCTTCTTCTTTTTTTTTTTGTGGTACTGTAGATTGAACCCAGGGTCATTCTACCTCTGAGTCACACCTCTATCCCTATTTTATTTTATATTTGGAAATAGGGTCTCACTAAGTTGATGAGAGCCTCATTAAGTTGCTGAGGCTGGCCACAAACCTGCGATCCTCCTGTCTCAGCCTCCCAAGTACTGGGATTACAGGCGTGCGCCACCACGCCCGGCTTCCTTCTTCTCTTTTACTAATTTGAGTCTCCCTGACTCCTCACTCCCCTTCATAGCCAAAGCAGCAACCAAGAGTCTGTTAGCTCCTTCGGCATCTGTCTTTTCTTGCTGTCCCTGCCAGCTCCAGCCCACAGTCTCTCACCAGGGTGACCATGGTGGCCACCTGCCTATTCCCTTTCCACTTTTCTCATGTCCCCTTCTCTCATCTGTCTCCATATGGCAACCAGAGGGATATTTTGCAAAGAAAACTATGACCACATCCCTCCCCTGCTTATAAATAAATACTTCAATGACCCCCCAATGCCCAAAGAACAATGTTCAAATTCCTTAATATGGCCTCCTAAGTCCTAAAAGCCTCTTTGCCCTCCGTCTCACTCCTTGCCTGTCATGCTGCCCCTCCAAGTATTTGCAGCTCCTACAATACCCCGGGCTCACTCTAGCCACAGGGCCTTTGCACACATTGTTCCCACACCTCATTCGGAGCACCCTGTGCATGGTTATGCACCTTTCAGGCCTAGTCCATCTCCTCCAGGATGCTACAGCATCTCCATCACAGCTGAACTCCCTCTGTCCTGTAACTGCTGATTACATGTCTTTCTCTCCCAACCCACGGTGACCACTCTGAGGATGGGGACTGTGTCTGCATTACATCTGTGTCTACAGTGCCTAACCCTGGACCTGGTACCCACAGAGGAGATGCCTGGGGAATGGTAGCTGGTTCCCTGGCCACCCTGGGAGCTTAAAATCCTGGGCTCCAGTTTGAGCTTTGCCATGGGTTTTCTCTGTCGAGGTGGGCTTCTGTTTCCCTGTCTGGATAAGGGGTGAAGGCGGCTATCTGGATGGAGTGGCTCAGGCCGCTCCGTTCCTGCAGTTCACCATAATGCCACTGGGCGTCACGGCTGAGCCACAGCCATGCCTGGTCAGTGAATCTAAAAGAAATCCGAATTGAGCGTTGGTAGGTAGAGTGTACACCGGCGCCCCAGCACAGGACCCCATCCCCACCTGCCTCAAACAGAGCCAGTCCCCAGCACCCAAGCTTCATGCAACCCCAAGCCTAGCGGGCCCCCTCCCAGGCAGGCCGCAAGCAGGGGCAGAAGGGCAGGTGGACAAGCAGGGGCCCTGCTACCTCCTGGGGGCCCCTCCAACAGGTGGGCCTGGTCTGGGGGAGCCCAGGCATCCTGACCCCCTGCCAGGGCTCCCTCAGCGGGAATGGGACTGCACAGCTAATTCTGCCTCGACCTTGACTCTCTGAACTCTCCTGGGCTGGGAGGGAAACAGGATTCCAGACTCAGGGTCACTGGGAGAGGAGAGTGGGGCCTAGGCAGAGACTGGGCTCACATGGGTCTACCCTGACCCCCAGCGTTGCTCACGACCACACTGGAAGTGCTCTTCCTTCTCTTTTCTTTTCTTCCTTCCTTCCTTCTTCCTTTTGGTACTACTGGGGATGGAACCCGGGGCATTCTACCTCTGAGCTGCACCCCCAGCCCTATTTTAATTTTAATTTTTTGAAACAGGGTCTCACTAAGTTGCGAAGAGCCTCACTAAGCTGTTGAGGCTGGCCTCAAACCTGTGATCCTCCTGTCTCAGCCTCCCAAGTACTGGGATTACAAGCATGCACCACCCACCACCCCTTCCTTCTTTCCTTCCCTCCCTCCCTCCTTCTTGAACCCAGGGGTGTTCTACCTCTTAGCTACACCACCAATCCTATCTTATTTTTTAAATGTTGAAACAGGGTCTCTCTATATTGCTGAGGGTCCCACTAAATGGCCAAGCTACAATCCTTGAACCTACAATCCTCCTGTCTCAGCCTCCCAAGTACTGGGATTTCAGTTGTGCACCACCACATCTGGCTGGAAATATTCTGTGTGTGTGTGTGTGTGTGTGTGTGTGTGTGTGTGTGTGTGTGTTACTGGGGATTGAACCCAGAGCCATTCTGTCTCCTGGCTATACTCCAGCCCTTTTTTAAATGTTTTTGTTTGGAAACAGGGTCTTGCTAGGTTGCTCAGAGTTTCGCTATGTTGCTGAGGCTGTCCTTGAACCTGCCATCCTCCTGTCTCAGCCTCCCAAGTACTGGGATTATAGGTGTGCACCACTACACCTGGCTGGAAGTTTTTTTTTTTTTTGGGTGGTACTGGGGATTGAACCCACGGGTATTCTACGTCAAGCTACAACCCCAGCCCTACTTTATTTTTTATTTTGAAACGGTCTCACTATATTGTGGAGGGCCTCACTAAGTTGTTAAGGCTGGCTGTGAACCTGTGATCCTCCTGTCCCAGCCTCCCAAATACTAGGATTACAAGCGTGCACCCCCAGCATCGGCTCTGGGAGTATTCTTGAGAGGCCCTGGAGCCTCTAAAGAATGGACGGTGAGGTGGAGGGAGCTGGGGGAGGGCAGCAAGTAGCTGGGAGAGGTAGCAGGGCCCCAGAAGTCATGGGGAGACGTGGGGAGGACTCGTGCAGGGTGGGGGGTTCCCACGGCTGTATCCATCACTGACCCCACAATCAGGAACAGAGCACAGGGCAGGTGCTGTCCATACCCTAACTACTGACCGGGGAGAAAGCAGGGTGTCCCAGCAGACTGCAGGGGGGTGTAACACCTCCCTCCACGAGAGCACCCCAGTTGTCTGTCCTGTAGAGGAGTCTGCCCCTACCCAGTGCACTCTCCAAATGTCTCCTGTGTCAGTGGTGGTGTCCAGGTCCCTGCACCGTGGGCCTTAGGGACACTGTGAAGTCTGGGATCCTGGTCCTTCTCTCATGTGCCTCTTTGGGGAGCAGATTTCTAGGTCCTGAAATTTGTTCACTGAAATCACCTCCAATGATTGTGAAGGGTCCAGGACCGCCCAGAGTCATGAGATCTGAGAGTGTGGATTCTGGGCTCCTTCACTCTCTCTGTCTTCTCTCACTCACTGGGATTAAACCCAGGAGTATCCTACCATTGGGCTACATCCCCAGCCCTTCTTATTTTGAACCAGGGTCTCGCTAAGTTGCCCAGGCTGGCCTCAAACTTGTGGTCCTCCTGCCTCAGCCTCCCATGCAGCTGGGATTCCAGGCATAAGCCGCCACTCCTGGCTGTATCTGCTGATTTCTAGGCCTCCTTTACTATTCCTCGCGGTTTCCTTTGACTACAATGGCGCCTAGAACCTCTTGTCCCATTTTCCACGGTTTTCCTTTGCATGTGGCGGTTTCTAGGCTTTCCTGGCCCCTCCTCGTGGTCTCCCACGTAGTCGACGGTATCTAGGACCTCATAATATCTTAGGTCATTGGGGTATGTGAAGCTGGATCGCCTGACCGCGTCAACCCTGTCACACGTGTCCATACGGGTTCCAGGCCTCCTGTGTGTACGGTGGTGCCAGCTTCCTGGCCCTTCTACCACGGGGCCTCTGTGCACCTCACAGGTTCTAGGCCTCCCTGCCTGCGTGTCATAGCTTTTTTTTTCTTTTTCTTTTTTTGTGGTTCTGAGGATCAACCCAGGGCGTCACACCTGCCAGACAAGCGCTCTACCACTGAGCTGACTCTCACCCCGCTCCCTGGCTTTCGTAAGGTCCCTGTTCTGTTCTGTGTGGGTAGATAGTGTGTTCATGCTTCCCATTCTTTTCAAGTTTTTTGGTTTTTTTGTTTGTGGCACTGGGGATTGAAACCAAGGGCATTCTACCTCTGAGCTACACCCCAGCCCTATTTTACTTTTTTTTTTTTTTTTTTTTTGGTGGCTCTGGGGGTTGAACCCAGGGGCATTCTACCTCTGAGCTACACCCCCAGCCCTATTTTATTTTTATTTGGAAACAGGGTCTCGCTAGGTTGATGAGAGTCTCACTAGTTGCTGAGGCTGTCCTCTAACCTATCATCCTCCTGTCTCAGCCTCCCAAGTACTGGGATTATAAGCATGTGCCACCACACCTGGCTCTTACTTTTTTTCTTATTTAAACAAGGTCTCACTAAGTTTCTGAGGGCCTAAGTTGCTGAGGCTGACCTTAGACTTGCGATTCTCCTGTCTCAGCCTCCCAAGTACTGGGATTCCAGGTGTGTGCCACCATGCCCGGCTTATATTTTTTAATTTTTTTTAGTACTGGGGATTGAACCCAGGGGCATTCTACCTCCAAGCTACACCCCCAGCCCTTTTTTTTTTAATTTATTAGCCAAGCGTGGTGGCGCACGCTTGTAATCCCAATACTTGGGAGGCTGAGACCGGGGGATCCAGGTTCATGGCCAGCCTCAGCTACTTAGCAAGGCCCTCCGCAACTTAGTGAGATAAAGAATAAAAAAATAGAGCTGGGGGTTTAGCTCAGAGGTAGAATGCCCCTGGGTTCAATCCCCAGTACTGCAAAAAAAAAAAAAAAATTATGATGAAACAGGGTCTCACTATGTTGCTGAGACTGGCCTCAAATCTGTAACCTCTTGTCTCAGTCCCCCGAGTACTGAGATTACAGGTGTGCCACCGCACACGGCCATGCTTCCCTTTCTTGCAACTGGGGAGCAGAAGCCAGAGCCCTTGCTGGGAGGGGATCATGGAGGTGGGGGATACAGTCTGGCCAGGGCCAACTACTGAGCAGGAACAGGCAGAGCCCCCCTGGCCTTGACAGGCCACAGACAGAAGGTGGAGACAGGGACAAAGACAGAGAGAGAGCATGGGGTCTGGCTGATAGGGCTGGCCCTGCCCCGGTGGAAGGACAGGACGGGGAGAGGGCTGGGGCTCAGAACTGCCAAGGCGCTTGCCTGGGAGGTCAGGCTGTAGTGGGGGTCAGGGCTGGAGCAGAGCTTACCCAGTGGCTCTTCTCACCAGGGTCTCCTTTGGGGCCAGGTTGTCCCTGCAAAGAGAGACAGAGAAGAGTAAGGGAGGGAAGGAGAGAAAGAAGGAGGGAGTATAGGAAAGAGGGGGGACAGAGGGAGAAAGACTTAGAAAAACACAGACAGATGGGCTGGTGGTATAGCTCATTGGTAGAGTGCTTGCCTAGCATGCATGAAGCCCTGGGTTCAATCCCCAGCACTACAAACACACAAAAGGGAAGGGGGAAGCCAGGCGTGGTGGCACATGCCTATAATCACAGGACTTGGGAGGCTGAGACAGGAGGATTGCAGGTTCAAGGCCAGCCTCAGCAACTTAGTGAGATCCTGTTTCAAAATAAAAAATAAAAAGGGCAGAGGGTATATAGCTCAGAAGTAGAATGCCCTTGGGTTCAATTCCTAGTGCCACCAAGAAAAAAAAGAGAGGGGGGTGGGGATAGAGACCCAGAGCAGCTTGTATTGGACTAACACTGGATAAAAAAGCAAAAAAACAAAACAAAACATAAAACTGTTTAAGGCAATGGCAAGTAATAAAAGAGCAGCCAGAAACTGGAGAATATTCAACCCTTGGAAGAAGGAACCACACTGGATAAAATCTATATATTTACAGTTTGTTCTCAGAGGGGAAAGCCTGGTAAACAGAGCTCAAGCAGCTATCTTCAGGGGTGTGTGTGTGTGTGTTTGTGTGTGTGTGTGTGTGTGTTGCTAGGGATTGAATCCAGCGGTGTTCTACCTCCAGGCTACACCCGCAGCCCTTTTAATTTTTTTATTTTGAAATAGGGCCTCGCTATGTTGTGGAGGCTGGCTGCATACCTGCGATCCTCTTGTCTCAGCCTCCCAACTACTGGGATCATAAGCATGTGACATTGCACCCAGCTCAATCTTCAGTTTTACTGGCCTAAGAGTCGGAGGTTGGAGTTGAGGTTGCCACAGAAGCAAGGAATTGAGGGGGGATACTGGGAAGTGGGGAGCCATCAGAGGAGTAATGAAATCTGCATAAATGCTCTCCTATAATCTTTGGTTGGTCCCTGAACTCTCCATCCCCAGGGCAGACGTCCAAGGAGCCCAGGGAAGAAACAACAGGCTGTTAGAACAGAGCATATATTTCAACAATTTCCCACCACAAGGAGACAGTCTGCATAACGTAAGGCTTTCTAATCCAGCTCCACACCTGGGAATAAAGGTGACATCTAGGACTAAGGGCAAAACTCAAACAGACTTCCTCTGATGAAGCCTAAAACTAAGTCTTCAAAGAGCAAGATGATCCACCAGCGATTTAACTGTGCTAGACCAAGAATCCACACTCTTCAGAGGAACATAACAGAATCCAGAGTACCTTCAGTATATTGTCTATATTCTCCAGTATGCAATAAAAAAAACCCAACCCCACAAGATGTGAAAAAGCAGGAAAACATGACCCACATTCAAGAGAAAAAACAGTCAATAGAAACAGATCAAGCTGGGTGAGGTGGTGCATGCCTGTAAATCCTTGCTCCTCCGGAAGCTGAGTCAGGAGGATAGAAAGTTCAAGGCCTGCCAGGCGTGGTGGTACACGCTTGTAATACCAGTATCAGGGAGGCTGAGACAGGAGAATCACAGGTTTGCGGCCAGCCTCAGCTACTTGTGAGGCCCTCCTCAACTTAGTGAGACCCTGTTTCAAAATAAAGAATAAAATAGGGCTGGGGGTATAGCTCAGAGGTAGAATGCCCCTGAGTTCAATCCCCACTATCACAAAAAAAAGCCGGGCGTGGTGGTGCACGCTTGTAATCCCAGTACTTTGGGAGGCGGAGACCGGAGGGTCCGGGTTCGCGGCCAGCCTCAGCTCTCTCTCTCTCTCTCTCTCTCTCTCTCTCTACTTAGTGAGGCCCTCCGCAACTTTGTGAGACCTAGTTTCAAAATAAAGTATAAAAAAAATAGGGCTGGGGGTGTAGCGCGGAGGTAGAACGCCCCTGGGTTCAATCCCCGGTACCGCAAAAAAAAAAAAAAAAAAGAATCTACTGGAATTGCCAGGCATGGTGGCGCATGCCTGTAATCCCAGTATTTGGGGGGCTGAGACAGGAGGATCACAGGTTTGAGGCCAGCCTTAGCAACTTGGTGAGACCCTCATCAACTTAGCCAGACTTTGTTTCAAAATAAAAAATATAAAGAACTCGGGTAAAATACTCCTGGGTTCAATCTCCAGCACCAAAAAAGACAAAACAAAACAAACAAACAAACAAAACTACTGGGCCAGGCGTGGTGGCGCATGCTTGTAATCTGGCGGACACCGGAGGATCTGGGTTCGCGGCCAGCCTCAGCGTTCTCTCTCTCTCTCTCCCTGTCTCTATCTCTCTCTCTACTTAGTGAGGCCCTCCGCAACTTCATGAGACCCGGTTTCAAAATAAAGTATAAAAAATAGGGCCGGGGGTGTAGCGCGGAGGTAGAACGCCCCTGGGTTCAATCCCCAGTACCGCAAAAAAAAAAAAAAAAACAACTACTGGAATTAATATAATGGTAATGAGATGGAGAATTTTTTTTGTGGTACTGGGGACTGAACCCAGGAACATTCTACCTCTGAGCTAAACCCCCAGCCTTATTTTATTTTTTATTTTGAAACTGGGTCTCGCTAGGTTGATGCAAATCCCACTACTTGCTGAGGCTGTCCTCAAACCTGCCATCCTCCTGTCTCAACTTCCCACGTACTAGGATTACAGGTGTGTGCCACCACACCCAGCTAAGATGGAGACTTTTCAGAGAGATGTACTAATTGTAAAAAAAGAATCAAACGGAAATCCTGAAAATAAAAATTCATTAGATGGGATTAACAGAAGACTGTATACAACAGAAGAAATAATCAATCAATTTGAAGACAGGCCAATGGAACAATTCAAATTGAAGTATAAAGAGAAAAAGGATCTTTTAATAATTGGCCTGGGGTGTAGCTGAGTGGTAGAGGACGTGCTGAGCATGCAGGAGGCCCTGGGTTCAATCTTCAGCACCAAAAGAGAAAAAACCTAACAGCACCTCAATGACTCATGGGAGACTATCTAGTGTAACTGGAGTTCTAGAAGGAGAGACAAGAGAGTGGGAACAGAACATTTTCTATTGAAGCTGGGCACAGTGGCAGACACCTGTAATCCCAGAACTTGGGAGACTGAGACAAGAGGATCGCAGGTTCAAGGCCAACCTCAGCAACTCAGTGAGACCCCCAGCAACTTAGTGAGACCCTGTTTCATAATAAAAAATAAAAGAGGGCTGAGGGTGTAGCTCAGAGATAGAATGCCCCTGGGTTCAAAGAAAAGAAAAGAGAGCTGGGTGTGGTGGCGCACGCTTGTAATCCCAGTACTTTGGAGGCTGAGACAGGAGGATCCGGGTTCGCGGCCAGCCTCAGCTACTTAGTGAGGCCCTCTGCAACTTAGTGAGACCCTGTTTCAAAATAAAGAATAAAAAATAGGGCTGGGGGTGTAGCTCAGGGATAGAATCCCCCTGGGTTCAATCCCCAGTACCCCCCCCCAAAAATTAAAAACTTCTGCTCTGCACAAGACAATGTCAAGGGAATGAGAAGACCAGCCAAAGGCTGAGAGGAAATATTAAAGGACACACATGAACAAAGAACTTAAAACTCAACAATATGAAAACAATCCATTTAAAAAATGGGCAAAAGACCTGAACAGATACCTTTACCAAATAAGATACACAGCACGTCAGCGCAAAATGCTCAGCATCACACGTTGTTAGGAATCGAGAATTAAAATAACAAGATAAAACAAAAACAAAAGACCTGCACCGGCACACTGCTACACACCTATTAGAACAGCCCAAATACAGAACAGTGACAACATCCAGCGCTGGCAAGGATGTGGACACCGCAGTTCCCATTCCCTGCTGACGGGAACACAGAATGGTACAGCCAACCTGGAAGACCCTTTGGCAGTTTCTTCCAAAATAAACATTGTGTGTGTGTGTGTTTACTGGGGATTGAATCTAGGGCATTCTACCTCTGAACTACACCCCCAGCCCTATTTTTGTTTTTTATTTTGAAACAGGATCTCACTAAGTTGCAGAGGGTCTTGCCAAGTTGTTGAGGCTGTCCTCAAACCTGCGATCCTCCTGTCTCAGCCTCTCAAGTACTGGGATACAGGTGTGCACCATCACACCTGGCCTAAACATACTTTTTTAAAAAATTATTTAATTTTTTGTGGTACTGGGGATTTTACACAAGGGTGTTCTACCTCTGAACTACAACCCAATCCTATATTATTTTTTACTTTGAAACAGGGTCTCACTAAATTGCAGAGGGCCTCAAGGTTGCTGAGGCTAGCTGTGAATTTGCTATTCTCCTGTCTCAGCCTCCTAAGTACTGGGACTACAGGCATGCGCCACCACAGCTGGCTCTTCCCCAAATATTTTCAATCCACAATTGGTTAAATCTGTGGATTGTAAAACCTATACATATGGAGGACCAACTGTATTTTAATTTGTATTCTTAAGCCAGGTGTGGTGGTGCATACCTGTAATCCCAGTACTTGGGAGTCTGAGACAGAAGGATCGCAGGTTTGAGGACAGCCTCAGCAAGTAGCGAGATCATCAACCTAAGGAGACCCTGTTTCAAAAATAAAAATAAAATTGGGCTGGGGGTGTAGCTTGGAGGTAGAATGCCACTGGGAGTTCAATCCCCAGTTAAAAAAATTGTATTCTTAAATTTTTTAAAAGTCAACTGAAGCTGGGCACAGTTTTGCTAATTATGAGCCCAGTACTTGGGAGGCTGAGAGAGGAGGATCACAGGTTCAAGGTCAGTCTCAGCAACATAGTGAGACCCTTAGCAACTTAGTGAAGCCCTGTCTCAAAATAAAAGATAGGCCAGGAGTGGTAGTGCACACCTGTAATCCCAATACTTGGGAGGCTGAGTCAGGAGGATTGCAGTTTCAAGGACAGCCCCATGCCCCTGGGTTCCATCCCCAGTAACACACACACACACACACACACACACACACAGCTGGACACTGTGGCTCATGCCTGTAATCCCAGTATTTGGGGGGCTAAGACAGGAGGATCACTGGTTTGAGGACAGCCTTTAGCAATTTAGTGTGACCTTTGGCAACTTAGCCTCCCAAGTACTGGGACCCTGTTTTTTGTTTTTGTTTTTGTTTTTTTTTTGCGGTACCGGGGATTGAACGCAGGGGCGTTCTACCTCCGCGCTACGCCCCCGGCCCTATTTTTTATGCTTTATTTTGAAACCGGGTCTCACGAAGTTGCAGAGGGCCTCACTAGGTAGAGAGAGAAAGACAGAAAGAGAGAGAGAGAGAGAGAGAGAGAGAGCTGAGGCTGGCCGCGAACCTGGATCCTCCGGTCTCTGCCTCCTAAAGTACTGGGATTACAAGCGTGCGCCACCACGCC
>PVJS01045516.1:0-16205 GCA_004027185.1 Glis glis
TAGCAATTATGATATCAGACAAATTAGACTTCAAACCTAAATTTATCAGAAGAGACAAATAAGGTCATTTCTTACTTGTAAAAGGAACAATCCAGCAAGAAGATATAACAATAGTCAACATTTATGCCCCAAACATGGGTGCAACCACTTTCATAAAAGAAACTCTTCACGACATTAAATCACACATAGATCCCAATACAATAATAATGGGAGACTTCAACACACCTCTCACACCACTAGATTGATCTTCAAGACAAAAGGTCAGTAAAGATGCCTCAGACCTAAGGAACACCATAAACCAAATGGACCTACTAGACACATACAGAATATTCTACCCAATTACAGCTGAATTCACATTTTTTTCTGCTGTTCATGGAACTTTCTCTAAAATAGACCATATCCTAGGCCACAAAGTGAGTATTAGCAAGTTCAAAAAATGTGACATAATCTCCTGCATCTTTTCAGACCATAATGGAATGAAACTAGAAATCAACTATAAGAAGACCCAGAGAAACCTCATAAACACGTGGAGACTGAACACCACACTGCTGAATGAGGAATGGGTCACAGAAGAAATAAGGGGAGAAATTAAGAAATTCCTAGAAACAAATGAAAACAGAGACACAACATATCAAAATCTCTGGGACACCCTGAAGGCAGTATTAAGAGGAAAATTCATAGCACTGAGTGCCCACATAAGAACAGAAAATCACCAAATAAATCACCTAATGACACACCTCAAAGCCCTTGAAAAACAGGAACAGGCTAACCCCAAAGCCAGTAGAAGACAGGAAATTATTAAAATCAGAGTAGAAATCAATGAATTAGAGAATAAAAGCTGGGCGTGGTGGCGCACGCTTGTAATCCCAGTACTTTGGGAGGCGGAGACCGGAGGATCCGAGTTCGCGGCCAGCCTCAGCTATCGCTCTCGCTCTCTCTCTCTCTCTCTCTCTCTCTCTCTCAGTGAGGCCCTCCGCAATTTGGTGAGACCCGGTTTCAAAATAAAGCATAAAAAATAGGGCCGGGGGCATAGCGCGGAGGTAGAACGCCCCTGCGTTCAATCCCCGGTACCACAAAAAAAAAAGAGAATAAAAAAACAACACAAAAAAATCAACAAAACCAAAAGTTAGTTCCTTGAAAAAATAAAGATAGGTAAACCACTAGCCAACCTAACCAAAAGAAAGAGAAAATCAACCCAAATTACTAAAATAAGAGATGCAACAGGTGATATTACCACCGACAGCACAGAAATCCAGAGGATTATCAGAAACTACTTTGAAAAACTATACTCCAACAAAATGGAAAACCTAGAAGAAATTGACAAATTTCTAGACACGTACAATCTTCCTAAGTTGAATCAAGAAGATATAGAAAATTTAAACCGACCAATAATAGCAATCAAAGAGATTGAAGCAGCAATAAAGAGCCTACCATCAAAGGAAAGCCCAGGTCCAGATGGTTTTCCAGGTGAATTTTATAAAACCTTTATAGAAGAACTAATCCCAATACTCCTCAATCTATTCTGTGAAATAGAAAGAAACGGGACTCTCCCAAATACATTCTATGAAGCCAACATCACATTAATACCAAAACCACATAAAGACAGCTCAAGAAAACTACAGACCTATATTGTTGATGAACTTAGACTCAAAACTTCTAAACAAAATACTAGCAACGCGCATTCAAAACCACATCACAAAAATCATACATCATGACCAAGTGGGGTTCATCCCAGGGATGCAAGGCTGGTTCAACATACAAAAATCAATCCATGCAATCCACCACATAAACAGAACTAAAGACAAAAGTCACATGATCATTTCAATAGACGCTGAAAAAGCATCTGACAAAATCCAACACCCATTCATGATAAGAACATTGCAGAGAATCGAAATAGAAGGAACTTACCTCAACATTATAAAGGCAATATACAATAGGCCCACAGCCAACATCATGTTGAATGGGGAAAAACTACAAGAGTTCCCCCTTAAAAACAGGAACAAGACAAGGATGTCCACTGTCACCACTCCTTTTCATTATAGTACTAGAGACTCTAGCCAGAGCAATAAGGCAAGAGAAGGAAATCAAAGGAGTTGCAAATAGGGAAAGAAGAAATGAAACTATCTCTATTTGCAGATGACATGATGTTATACTTAGAAGACCCAACAAACTCAACCAAGAGGCTTATAGAACTGATCAACAAATTCAGCAAAGTATCTGGATACAAAATCAATCTTAAAAAATCAGAAGCTTTTCTATATGCCAACCATAATTCCACTAAAAATGAAATCCAGAAAACATTTCCACTTACGATATCCCCCAACACAATAAAATACTTAGGAATAAACTTAACCAAGAATGTAAAAGACCTCTACAAGGAAAATTATAAAACATTGAAAAAATAAATTGAAGATCTTAGAAGATGGAAAGACCTCCCATGCTCTTGGATAGGCAGAATAAATATCATCAAAATGGCCATTCTTCCAAAAAAAAAATCTCCACTTGGGTGGGCAGTTTGTGCGCCTCCCAAGCTGGACCAAGGTGACCTCAAAGCTGATGACTTAACAAGGCCCGCAACAGTATTTCACTACAGTGGTGGACACTGACTAGTACACCTCTCAAAGACCCTGCCTCCAAATCCCATCACACGGGGCGTTAGGGCTCCAACATATGAATTTGGAGAGACACAAACATGCAGACCATGACACCAATGTTAGCTCATTACTGACTGTGTTAGTCTGCTGAGACAGGGCAACTTAAATGACAGAAATCCGTCTCTCACAGTTCTGAAGTCCAAGGTCAAGCTGTCAGCAGGTCTGGCTTCTCCTGAGGCCTCTCTCCTTAGCTTGCCGATGGCCACCATCTTGCTGTGTCTTCAGAGAGAAAACTCTGTGCACCCACATCCCTAAAGTCTCATCTTCATGTTATAAGAATACCAGCCATATTAGAGTAGGGTGCCGCCCTTATGACCTTGTTTAATATTAATTACCTCCTTAACGACTATAGCTTTGTGGGTAGAGGGGTGCTGGGGATTGAATGCAGGGCCTCACACAGGCTAGGTGTTACAGTCTAGAACTGGAATGTCTCCCAAATGCTCATGTGTTCAAGCTTAATCCCCAGCGCAGCAATATCAGAGGTGGGGCTTTTAAGAAATGACTGAACCAATGGTGGATTCATCCATTCGTGGGATTCACCTTTGGAATGCATTATTGGGAGGTGGGACCTAGCAGAGGAAAAGGATCACTGGGACACCATCAGTGGTGACAGGAATCTGGCTGGCCTGCAGGCACGGGGAGATCATGGCTTTTTTCCTGAGCGTGTTCACAGAGCCTGCATTTGTGTGTGTCTGTGTGTGGTACGAAGCTCTGAGGCCTTGTAATAGAGATGATGTATCCCCACTGAAGAAAAATGGCAGTCAGAATACGAAGACGAAGCCAATTTGTCACTTAATGCAAAGCCTGATTGTGTAGCATCAACGGCCTCACACTGGGATTGATTACAAACAAGATGCCACTTCCCTGTGGGCTGCCTCCCGCGTTATTATAAATAAATACCATTCACTTTAGCATCTGCATTACTGCAGAGGACAGACCATACCTCAGCGCCTTAGGTGTACCGTAAATATCCCAGGGACCGCGGTGGCCCTTCTCCACCTACAAGAGGAGTTACGCTGCATGTGATACAATTTCGTTAATAAAATAAGGCTATAGCACAGCACCGCAAGGACAGAGAACAAACACAGAGTTTGACTGATATTAGAAATTTATTTCCATGACAGTAGCCTTTAAACTGTGGTGGGGTTTTGTTCCAGACAGCCTGGGAAGCCAGGTTTGGTGGTGCATGCCTGTAATCCCAACTACTCTGGAGGCTGACGCAGGCAGATCGTAAATTTGAAGCTAGCCTGGGCAATTTAGTGAGACTCTGTCTCTCATTTTTTTTTTTTATACTGGGGATTGAACCCAAGGGCATTCTACCTCTGAGCTACACCCCCAGCCCTAATTTTTATTCTTTATTTTGAAACAGGGTCTCACTAAGTTGCGGAGGGCCTCACTAAGTAGCTGAGGCTGGCCATGAACCCGAATCCTCCGGTCTCAGCCTCCCAAGTACTAGGATTACAAGCGTGCGCCACCACGCCAGGCAGACCCTGTCTCTTAAAACATTTCAGGATGGCCTTAGTGACTGTCGGGCATTTCTGCTCTCTCCTGGGCAATGAAGCCCAGGAGAGCCGCTCGGTGCCTGGGAGGATTCCCTGGAAAATCAGAGTTGAGTTTTCAAGATGGAAATAAATCTGTTAAATTTTCGGATATCTTCCTTGCCCTTGCCCTGACTGTTCCAGATCTGTCACCCTATGCTTTTCCAATAAGTAAGTTATTTTAACCAAGGAAATCTAGAGTGACTGGTTTCTATTTGTTTCCTGATGCCTTGCTTCAGCGCAAGGTTGAATTTGATCTGCCTGCGGAAAATACATTTTTTTTTTCATTTCCGTGCTATGCACTCATTTTCTATCTACCTCTCCACAGTCTCCCCACTTTCCTCTCTCAACACCGGGAGGCCCCGGCCAGGCGTTTTTCCGATGTAACACGAGCGCCCTCTGCTGTCCAGAGCGGTGAACAACGCAGCCTCCCACCGTTCTGCCATCCCTGGGCAAACACGGCAAGTATTGTTAAAATGAATAATTTATTAAACCACAATTGTTTATTGACTGCCCTTTCGTGATTTGCTTTGCAGTTATTAAACACACTCGCGCAGCGCCTGGGTGTCCGCCCCGGCCGCCTCGCAGCTCTTCTCTGACGCTGCGATGCTGGCGCATTTTCCATCTCCTTTGTCAGGTCGGGGTCAAACCACAGTTGTTCTGGGATGACTTTATCAAGTCTCAGTGGATACAGACTAAGTGTAAAAAAAAAGAAAAAACAAGAAATGCCCGCTGCCGCCTCGCCGCTAAGAAGGGAGTTATTTGTGTAATGTTCTGAAATCAGGAGAAAGATGATTTGAACGCCTTTTATTAGTCCAGCTGGCCTGCATCCTGCACTGGCCTTCCAAGCCAGACCTCGCAGGGCAAGAGGTGCCCCAGCCGCTCCTTGCACGAGGGAACGCGCAGCACCTGCTGGAAGTGTGCGGGAAGCTCGCCCCTGACCTTGAGGGGCGTCAAGGTCGAGCGCACCCGCGGCTGGGGGAGGGACGCTGCCCGGGAAGAGCAGGTTCTGGCTCCAAGGGGGAGGGAGGCGGCAGTCCCCACACAGTGCACCCTCTTTTTAATGGGCAAGCATTTACACCATGCAGGATTTCAGGAACATACCCGGGAACCCGAAAATAAATAAATAAGCGTCAAGGCAAAGAAGGAAGCAGAAATTAAAAGAAGGAGGAGGAGGAGGAGGAGGAGGAGGAGGAGGAGGAGGAGGAGAAGCGTCAAGGCAAAGAAGGAAGCAGAAATTAAAAGAAGGAGGAGGAGGAGGAGAAAGAGAGATTTCATTCTAAAACCCAAAATTATAAATAAAAAAATTCAGTTGATACTAAACTACACACAAGCACTAGAAAGTCTTCACCATTTTCTCTCTTTCTCTCTCTTTCTCTCTCTGAAATAAAGCAATAATTTCATTTCCAAATAATTCACTGGGGATTTATGCTTGAATGCAAAGGAGACCTATTATCAGATGTTACCTAGTACAACTAACAGTAAATAAAATTAGAAATGTCAAATTAAGCCAGGTATGGTGGTGCGTGCCTGTAATCCCATTACGTGGGAGGCTGAAATAGGAGGGTCACAGGTTCAAGGCCAGCCTCAGCAACTTAGTGAGACTCACAGCAACTTAGCAAGACCCTGTTTCAAAATAAAAAATAAGAGGCCGGGCGTGGTGGCACACGCTTGTGATCCCAGTACTTGGGAGGCGGAGACCGGAGGATCTGGGTTCGCAGCCAGCCTCAGCTACTTAGTGAGGCCCTCTGCGACTTCGTGAGACCCGGTTTCAAAATAAAGTATAAAAAAAAATAGGGCCGGGTGTGTAGCTCGGAGGTAAAATGCCCCTGGGTTCAATCCCTGGTACCGCAAAAAATAATAATAATAATAATAAGGTCAGGTGTGATGGTTTATGCCTGTAATCCCAGTACTTGGGAGGCTGAGACAGGTGATCGCAGGTTCGAAGCCAGCCTCAGCAATTTAGTGAGGCTGTCAGCAACTTACCAAGATCCTGTTACCAAATAAAAAATTAAAATAAAAATGGGGCTGGGGATGTAGCTCAGAGGTAGAATATCCCTGGGTTCAGTCTCCAGTATCACAAAGGGGGACTATGGGTGTGGCTCATAGGTAGACCACCCCTGGGTTCAATCCCCATTACCACAGAAACAAAATAAAATTAGAAATGCCAAATCATTCCTTACCTCAAACTAACTGACTTTCAAGGAAAACTCACACTTGATATTTTCTCCAACAATGCTGATGCTTATAGGCTCCACATCGAGAGGTACAGGGGAGACGTCGGTGAGCACCAGGGCTCGGGAGGGACTTTACCAACGAGTCCCTATAACACAAAGTGTGTGGGAAGTGTGTTTATAAGGGACCGTACATTTGAATGTCAAAGAGCACTACATTTGAAGTGAGTCTGGCCTTCTGACTTGGAGTCCAGGTGCGGTTTCGCCACCCGAGTGATGTGAACACATTACACACTCAACTTCAGGTCCTGTTTGTCAAATTAAACTGACGCTTCTTCCTTCATAAAATTAACTATGAGTGCTTCGCTTAGCTTTCTATTTCCACTCCCTTATTTCCAAGGATGGTCCCACTAATAAGCTTCCTAAATCCTATCAGCTTCATTTGTTTATTCTGTAAACACTTATTGAATCCGTACTATGTCCCGGGTGCTATGCTAGTCTCTAGCTCCTCAAATATGAAAAACAGTTCTCACCCTCTAGGAAAAGGACATGTGAATTAATAATGTAGATGTTGTGCTTTGGAGATGGAGACGTGTCCCCCAAAAGCCTATGTGTTAAAGGCTTAGTCTTCGGCTTGTGACATTATTGGGAGGAAGTGGAACTGTTCAGAGGTGGAGCCTAGAGGGAGGAAGTTAGGTCATTGGGGGCGTGCCCTTGAAGGGGACATTAGGACCCCACCACTTCCTCTCTGCTTCCTGGCTACCATTAAGTGAGCGGCTTCCTCTGCCACCTGCTCCTGCCATGATGTACTGTGCTGCCACAGGCCCAAAGCAGCGGCCAACTCACCACGGACGGAAGCCTCCAAAACTCTGACAAGTGTTTCCTCCCAATAAGTATTTCCTCCTTATAAGTTGATTTATCTCAGATATTTATTAACAGTAACAAAAAAGCTGACTAACATGGTATGTAATAAAATTGTCTCTTTCTTTGTTGTTGGTACTAACAGCTGGTGCCCTACTGGCTGTGTGACATACATGAATTTCACTTTGGGGAGAAGATATTTAGGAGTATGGAAGAAGCACAGTTATTTTTATTTCCATACAAAGTCATATAATGCATCATTTCATTTAGGATAGCACAGTATACTAAAAGTTCACATTAAAGCCGGGCATGGTGGCGCACGCTTGTAATCCCAGTACTTGGGAGGCTGAGACAGGAGGATCGCAGGTTCACAGCCAGTCTCAGCTACTTAGTGAGGCCCTCTGCAACTTAGTGAGACCCTGTTTCAAAATAAAGAATAAAAAATAGGGCTGGGGTGTAACCCGGAGGTAGAATGCCCCTGGGTTCAATTCCCAGTACCGCCAAAAAAAAAAAAAATTCACATTTAGAGCCAGGTATGGTGATACATGCTTGTAATCCCAGTACTTCGGAGGCTGAGACAAGAGGATCACAGGTTTGAGGCCACTCTCGGTTTAGTGAGACTCTCAGAAACTTAGTAAGACCTTATTTCAAATCTAAAAAAAAAAAAAATAGGGATAGGGAAGTAGCTGGGAGGTAGAATGCCCCTAAGTTCAATCCCCAGTATGAACGGAAGAAAAGAAGGAAGAGAGGGAGGAAGGAAGGAAGGAAGGAAGAAAGGTAGTTCATATTTATAAATCTAGATATTTTAACTATTGTCACATTTTTATGGATAGGAAAGGGGGCTCAAAATGAGTTTTTTTGTTGTTTTTGGGGGGTTTTTTTTGCAGTACTGGGGGTTGTACCCAGGGGCATTCTACCTCCGAGCTACACCCCCAGCCCTATGTTTTTATTCTTTATTTTGAAACCAGGTCTCACTACGTTGCGGAGGGCCTCACTAAGTAGCTGAGGCTGGCCACGAACCTGGATTCTCCGCTCTCAGCCTCCCAAGTACTGGGATTACAAGCGTGCGCCACCACGCCCAGCTATGTTTATGGTTTTTTTTTTTACATTTGTCAATTTTAATTTTCCTCAAGTAAACTTTCCTATTTAACTCAAGTAAAAAAATCATGCTAAGCCAGAGGTAGTGGTACATACCTATAACCCCAGTACTTGGGAAGCTGAGACACAAGAATATCCTCAGCAACATAGTAAGGCTCTCAGCAACCTAGCGAGGCTCTGTTTCCAAAAATATAAAAAGGGCTGGGGTTGTATCTTGGAGGTAGAATGTCCCTGGGTTCAATCCCTAGTAGAAAAAAAAAAACATGCTATCTAAAAGCTAACTAAATCTTAGTTTCTCATCAACCAGAGTCCTGAAAATCAGAGAATTCTGATAGTTCAAAAGTCCAAGTCTTGGCCGGGCATGGTGGCGCACGCTTGTAAACCCAGTACTTGGGAGGCTGAGACCGGAGGATCCGGGTCCGCGGCCAGCCTCAGCTACTTAATGAGGCCCTCGGCAACTTCATGAGACCCGGTTTCAAAATAAAGTATAAAAAATAGGGCCGGGGGTGTAGCTTGGAGGTAAAACACCCCTGGGTTCAATCCCCAGTACCGCAAAAAAAAAAGTTTGCGGCCAGCCTCAGCAACTTGTAAGGCACTCTACAACTTAGTAAGACCCTATTTCAAAATAAAGAATTTTAAAAAATAGGGCTGGGGCTGTAGCTCGGAGGTAGAATGTCCCTGGGTTCAATTCCCAGTACTGCAAAAAAAAAAAAAAATCCAAGTCTCTCTTTTTCACTGTTGTGTCTCCAATTCCCAGTCCAAAATCTGGCATACAGTAGATGCTCAATAGGTCATGCTTGACAGGAAGAGATAACATGAGGACCGATCAAGGGGTTCTTTCAGCAGTATCCACCATGAGATGCACAGGGGTTGGGGGAACTTGGGAGAGGCCTGAGAACCAGGTGCAGCTCTGAACACCCATCCTCCTCCCAGAAACGGAAATCCAGTGCAAAGAGATGTGCATGGAGATGCCGAGGGAGGAACGCAGGGATCTGGGTACCTAGGGATGTGCCAGTTGTGCCCCAGGGAGGGCGCCAAGAAGACTGCAAAGAACCCAAAGTGACTGTTCTGAATTCAATTTTTAATTTCAGGTTGAAATTCATCTCAATCACCAAACTCTAACATAGAAAAGAAAGTCTAATGGATACACTGTCCCAGTGATAAAGTCCAGACCAATACTGACCTTTTCACCCAGAACCCAGATATTTGAAAAATAACAGCACCTAACATAAAAGGGGGCAGAGAAATCGGTAATTATTCCCTGGACACAGTGATTCCTCAAATTTACCTTCCAACGTCTCCAGTGAAGAAGGGTACGCTCTCTAAATGACCAGGGCAGGCACTCAAACTTGTACTGCAATTCACAACAGCCAAATTATGGAACCAACCTAGGTGTCCATCAACAGATGAATGGATTACAAAATTATGGGATATGCACACAATGGAATCCTACTCAGCAATAAAGAAGAACAAAATTATGTCGTTTGCAAGAAAATGAAAGTACCTGGAGAAAATTATGTTCAATGAGATTAGTCAGTCACGGAAAGTGAAGGGTCATATGTTTCCTCTCATATGTGGAAGCTAGGGAGTAATCAGGATACCAGAGGGACTCCAGATAATGGAGGAGAAACTCAGTGGAGCCAGGGAGGTGGTCTAGGGGAAGGAGAGGGGGAAGAGTGAGGTTCATTAATAGAATTACTACCATCGACTTTGTGTACATATGTGAAAATACCATTGTCAACCTCTGTACTCTGTACAGCGAAGAGGGGGATGGGGAGGGAGCAGAGAAGGGCCCAAGTGCTGTGTGCATGTATGTCACTATCAACATGATTTACATTATGATGTGAGACTATAATGCACCAATAAAAGCATATAAAAATTTTTGTGCTGATGTTTGTTTGTATGACATTGGGGATAGAACCCGCAGCCCTGTGCATACTAGGCAAGCACTCTGTCACTACGCCACAACCCCGGCCCCGTATGTGCTGGTCTTTTTATCAAATTTCTTTGGCCGGGCGTGATGGTGCATGCTTGTAATCCCAGTACTTGGGAGGCTGAGACAGGAGGATTGCAGGTTCTAGGCCAACCTCAGCAACTTAGTGAGGCCCTCTGCAACTTGGTGAGAACCTGTTTCAAAATAAAAAATAAAGCCGGGCGTGGGGGCGCACGCTTGTCATCCCAGTACTTGGGAGGTGGAGACCGGAGGATCCGGGTTGGGTTCTCGGCCAGCCTCAGCTACTTAGTGAGGCCCTCCACACAAAGAATAAAAAAAAAATAGGGCGGGGGGTGTAGCTCCGAAGTAGAATGCCCCTGGGTTCAATCCCCGGTACCGCAAAAATAAATAAATAAATAAATAAATAAATAAATAAATAATAAAATAGGACTGGAAGTGTAACTCAGAGGTAGAATGCCCCTGTGTTCAATCCACAATACCACACACACACAAAAAAAAATTGCTTCTCACAGGGGGACCCCTCACCAATACTGATTTCTATGTGTTCCAGCTAAAAGAATGAAAAATGAAGCAAATAAAGAAGCCTTATTACTAAGTTGGAAAATGTTATAATTCTGAATTCATTATTATAATCTTAGAAAACCAGTACAACTGAAATATTTACTTTTACTCTTTCCATTATGCTCTGTTTAACAAGGATTAATAATTGTCCTGGTAACACCAAGTAATGCAGCCATTACCCAAAAAAGTGGTGAATACAAGGACTGAGATGTGCAGAGAGTTATGGAAGCAGCAAAGAGGAGTCCTCCCACACACACAGGTAGTGTGGTGTGCTGTGGCGTGGCGTGGCGTGGCGTGGCGTGGCGTGGTTTGAGACGACGTCTCCCTACATTGCCCAGGCTGGTTTCTAACTCCTGGGCTCAAGTGACCTTCCTGCCTCTGCTTCCTGAAACCCAGGACTACCCCGACCATGGCCAGTTCTAACCCAGTTTAAGGGGTGGGAAGGAGAGGAGGAAAAGGGGCAGGCTTCCCGGAAGGCTCTGTTAAGCCCTGAAGCTTCCTCTCCCCGGACTCCAGCTCAGCCCTCCTCTCCATTTGTGTCAGGATACAAATATGTATGACCATCCTGACATAAGTAAATAAATCTGGACAGTGAGCGCGTCCACACCCAAGGGAAGACCACGCTGGTCGCACAATCTATGATCAGAGGTCACGTGGAAGACAACTGAGTGATCAAAATAACCAATTTTCAAAAGATTTTTATTTCACTGGGTGTGGTCGTGTATGCCTACAATCCCAGTACTTGGGAACCTGAGACAAGAGGATCGCAGGTTCGAGGACAGCCTCAGCAAGTAGTGAGACTCTCATCAACCTAGTGAGACCCTGTTACAAAATAAAAATAAAAGAGGCTGGGGGTATAACTTGGTGGTAGAATGTCCCTGGGTTCAATTCCAGTACCACCAAAAAAAATTATTTCTTCAAAGCAATACAAGGAAAAAGGAGGAGGAAGAGAGAAGAGGAGGAGAAATAGAGGGAGAAAACTGAACCCCAGCAGGAAGGAACTTGAATGTACTTTTTTTATTTCATTAGTACTGGGGCGCTCTACCTTTTATTTTTATTTTGAAAATAGGTCTTGCTACATTGCTAAGGCTGGCCTCGAACCTGAAATCCTCCTATCTCAGCCTCCCAAGTACTGGGATTATAAGCTTGTGTCACCGCGCCAGGCTCAAATGTATGTTCATTCATTTGTTTTGTGGTACTGGGGATTGAACCCAGGGGCATTCTACCTCCGAGCTACACCCCCAGCCCTATTTTATATTCTTTATTTTGAAACAGGGTCTCACTAAGTTGCGGAGGGCCTCACTAAGTAGCTGAGGCTGGCTGCGAACCTGGATCCTCTGGTCTCAGCCTCCCAAGTACTGGGATTACAAGCGTGTGCCACCATGCCCAACTTTATTTTTTATTTTGAAACAATGTCTCACTAAGTTGTAGAGGCCTCACTAAGTAGCTGAGGCTGGCCACGAACCTGCAATCCTCCTGTCTCAGCCTCCCAAATACTGGAGTTACAAGCGTGTGCCAACACGCCCGGCTTTATTTTTTATTTTGAAACAGGGTCTCACTAAGCTGCAGAGGCTGGCCTCAAACTTGCAATCCTCCTGTCTCTGCCTCCCAAGTACTAGAATTACAGGTATGCGCCACCATGCCCAGCTTCTTCCCCTAATGTATCTATCCACCCTGAGCAGAATATACAGAGAACCCATCATCATAAACCCAAGCACTTATTATTTTTATCAGAGAAATGGAGGACTCTAACACTGGTAAGTGCTTTGAAATTTCCCAAGCCATGATGTCTAAGTTCAAGAAGTTGCAATTCTGCCCCCACCTACTTCCTACGGTCCTTAAGACGGTCTCAGGAGAATCATGAATGTTGGGAAACGATTCGAATGATGTGAGGTCAAGGGAAATGTCTGCAGAATGTGGGTAAAGAGATCTACAA
This sequence comes from Glis glis, assembly GCA_004027185.1. Taxonomy (NCBI): domain Eukaryota; kingdom Metazoa; phylum Chordata; class Mammalia; order Rodentia; family Gliridae; genus Glis; species Glis glis. The sequence goes on from PVJS01045516.1 coordinate 12,777, forward strand.
ACCATACCCAGTCATCTTTCCAAAAATACATTTCGCTCATACGGCGGCGGCAGAATTTTTGATGAGCTTGGAAAGAGTGAAGTCATGCGATTGTCTGACAGTAGCCTGAGCCCTCTTCCCGGCCCTCTACAGGGATCTATTAAGGAAACAGGAAATGGAAAGAGAAGCTCGGTGCATGATGGATGTCAGTTAGCATTACTTTTTATGAAGCTCTTCTGGAAAGGCCCTGGGTATAGACGGGCATGGAACAAAGTAAATACATAAATTATCACCTGCATTCCAGGGTTCTTTGACGCGGCCCTTTTTGTGAACTTGCGGAGGAGACTCAGTGAGGCTATAAGAGAGATTCTAGACAGAGTACAATATGAACTTGTCACTGTACCGATAGTCAGAACAAAACAAAAAAGATTTGTGGCTTTCGTCTGCAAGCTCTGATGGATTAGGGTGTTAGATTCTTCACTTGTTGGTAGGAAGAAAGAAACCCCAAATCCCCCTCGCCTTGGTGTTTATTTCATCGCATTTTCATGGATGGTTTTGTTCTGATTTGGAAAGTCAGTGAGACTCGGACCCTCCACAGGCCAGTAATGGGAATATGAGAAGCCACACGCGGCCATGCTTATAATAAAACATGCTGATCCGCACGTCACCAGGGGGGATGTTTGGAAACAGAACACAGACTTCCAAACAAGTGATAATAATGCCTTATGCTTGCATGGCGTCTTTTTTTTTCTGGAAGCTTCTTCAAGCATTTTACAAACTTGGATAAAGGGTCCCTCACCAGTCGTTGGGATGCAGTTGCATCTAGGGTAGAATAAAAGCAGCTGCTCTGCCAGAAAGAGAATATGCTTTCGGGAAGAAAGATTATTTTGTAAGCGCGAAATGCTCTAATTTTTCCCTTTGGCGGGGCTCTTCTGTGTGAGGGTGGAGATGGGCCGGTGGCGCGGAGCTCAGAGCCGCTCCTGTGGGAAGCAAGATGGGCATGGGGCACGCTGCCCGCCACCCCTCGCCCTCCCTGCTGACAAGGCTCAAAGAGCAAAAATGGGTCAAATTAAACAGCCCTGCCAGCTGGAAGTGGGTTTGCGGGTTGGGGTCCGGGCTGGTGTGCAAAGGGACAGTGCTTTCGGGAGATGGAAGACTGTGTCATGTGTCAACTATTAAAATCTCAGGTCCTGTTTGTTTGTTTATGCGTTTGTTTGTTTGTTTGTTTGTTTGTTTATTGTACTGGGGGTTGAATCTAGGGGCACTCTACCTCCGGGCTACACCCCCAGACTTATTTTATTCTTTATTTGGAAACAGGGCTCGCTAAGTTGCTGAGAGCCTCACTAAGTTGATGAGGCTGCCTTCAAACCTGAGATCCTCCTGTCTCAGCCTCCCAAGAACTGGGATTAACAAGCATGTGCCACCATGCCCAGCTCCCAGCCCTTTTTACTTTAAAACAGGGTCTTGCTAAGTTTCTGGGAACCATGCTAAATCGCTGAGACTGGCCTCGAACCTGCGATCCTTCTGTCTCAGCCTCCCCAGTGCTGGGATTACAGGCGTGCACCATCACAACCCATTTCTCAGGCCCTTTCTTATTCTTGTTACATCCTTGTGTTAGCCAACCACACTGAGAATGGTGGCACACAAGACGGGAAAGACAGGGCCTCCCGTAGCTCTTTTCCTTTCTCATCAGTGAGCACAAGGAAGAGAGTATTGTAGAATGTGTCATATCAAATGAGATTATTACATGGACTGGAAAAAGCAATGTTTATCATTGGTCATTTTATTTGTTTTGTCTGTCTGTTTGATTGTGTGTTGGGGACTGAACCCAGAACCTTGTGTATGTTAAGTACATGCTCTACCACTGAGCTACACCCACAGCCCTTTGTTGACATTTTTTTTTGAAACACTAAGTTTTTTTTTTTTTAAACACTAAGTTATTGGGGCTGGCCTTGAACCTGCAATCTTCTTGTCTCGGCCTACGAAGTACTGAGATTACAGGTGTGCCCTCACCACACACAGCTCCTTGTTAATAATTTTAAAAACTCTTACCATCAGGTGTGGTGACTTGGGAGGCTGAGGCAGGAGGATCTCAAGTTCCAGGTCAGCCTGGGCAACTTAGCAACACCCCGTCTCAAAATAAAATATAAAGGGCTGAGGATGTAATTCAGTGCTTGCATAACATATGCAAGGCACTGGGTTCAAATCCTAGTACCACAAAAATAAAACCCTGGCAGAACAACAAAAGAAAGATCAATATCCCAATAAAAAAAAAAGCTACATTATAAAAGAACTTCAGGTGACCAACCATAAACCAGTTATTGGACAAAACATGTAGCACAATCACATTTGTTTAAAATATTGTACCTGTTTTGTTGTTGTTTTCTTGTGGTACTGGGGATTGAACTCACGGATGTTCTAACTCTGAGCTACACCCCCAGCCCAATTTTTTTTCGGTACCGGGGATTGAAACCAGGGGCATTCTACTTCCAAGCTACACCCCCAGCCCTATTTTTTATTCTTTTTTTTTTTTTTTTTGCGGTACTGGGGATTGAACCCAGGGGCATTCTACCTCCTGTCTACACCCCCAGTCCTGTTTTTAATTCTTTATTTTGAAACAGTGTCTCACTAAATTGCAGAGGGCCTCACTAAGTAGCTGAGGCTGGCAGCGAACCTGGATCCTCTGGTCTCAGCCTCCCAAGTACTGGGATTACAAGCGTGCGCCACCATGCCCAGCTTTTATTCTTTATTTTGAAATGGGGTCTCACTAAGTTGCAGAGGGCCTCACTAAGTAGCTGAGGCTGGCCGCGAACCCGGATCCTCCGATCTCAGCCTCCCAAGTACTGGGATTACAAGCATGAGCCACCACACCCGGCTGAATGTGTTTTGTTTTTTGTTTGTTTTGCTTTTGCCAGTACTGGGGATTGAACCCAGGGGCATTCTACCTCTAAACTATACCCCCAGTCTTTTTTTTTTTTTAAACAGGGTATCACTAGGTTGCTGAGAGTCTCACTAAGTTGCTGAGGCTGGTCTTGAACCTGCAATCCTCCTGTCTCAGTCTTCTGAGTACTGGGATTATAGGGATGTGCCACCACAATTGGCTCTATTTCCACTTTGAATGTTTTAATATGCACTCATAGAAACAGAGGAATAAGAAAGTTTCACAAAGTGAATAAAAAAAAAATTCCTTCCTGACTCTCAGTAGTACCCATCAAGTCAGCATGAATAAAAATTATAACCAGGGATCCACCTATTTTCTGATTTGAATATTTTTGTCCCAATTTTGCTAATTCTACTAATAAAGTATAGCAATGTGCCTCCCCCCACCAAAAAAACACAAGTTCATCCCTAATGTATCCATTCAGCAATACATTTTCAAATGTACATGATACCCTGGGTTCAATCTCCAACACACACACACACACACACACACACACACACACACACACA
>PVJS01045517.1:0-16204 GCA_004027185.1 Glis glis
CGGTACCGGGGATTGAACCCAGGGGCGTTCTACCTCCGCGCTACACCCCCGGCCCTATTTTTTTATACTTTATTTTGAAACCGGGTCTCACGTAGTTGTGGAGGGCCTCACTAGGAAGAGAGAGACAGAGAGAGAGAGAGAGAACTGAGGCTGGCCCCGAACCCAGATCCTCCGGTCTCCGCCTCCCAAAGTACTGGGATTACAAGCGTGCGCCACCACGCCCGGCTGCCAATTTTGATAATATGTTTTCTGCCTATCCAAGAGCATGGGAGATCTTTCCATCTTCTAAGATCTTTCCATCATCTTCAATTTCTTTCTATAGTGTTGTATAATTTTCATTTTAGAGGCCTTTTACCTCCTTCAGTAGATTTATTCCTAGGTATTTCATTATTTTTGAGGTTATTATGAATGGAATTGTTTTCTGGATATCTTATTCAGTGGATTCATGTTTGACATATATTTTATATTGATTTTGTGTCTCAGTACGTTGCTGAATTTGTTAATCAGCTCTAGAAGTCCATTTTAGAAGTTGAGTATTTTGGGATCTTCTAAGTATAGAATCATGTCATCTGCTAATAGAGATAATTTCAGTTCTTCTTTTACTATTTAATTTCTTTTGAAATCCTTCTCTTGATTTATTGCTCTGGCAAGAGTCTCAAGTACTATATTGTAAATGAATGGTGATAGTGGGCTTCCTTGTCTTGTTCTTGATATTACAGGGAATTCCTGCATTTTTTCCACATTCAATATGATGTTGGCTTTTATTTATTGTATATTACCTTAATGATGTTGAGGTAAATTTCTTCTATTCTTATTTCCTCCAGTGTTTTTAACATGAACGAGTGTTGGATTTTGTCAAATGCTCTTTCAGCATTTACTGAGATGATCATGTGATTTTTGTCCTAGTTCTATTTATGTGGTGAATGACATGTATTTATTTGCATATGTTGAAGGAGTCTTACATCCCTGGAATGAAACCAACTTGGTCATGGTGTAAAATTTTTTTGATATGGTTTTGAATGCATATCGCTAGTATTTTGTTTAGAAGTTTTGCAACTATGTTCATCAAGGATAGTGGTCTATAATTTTCTTTTCTTGAGGGGTCTTTATTCAGTTTTGGTATTAAGATGATACTGGCCTCTTGGAGTTTGGAAGGATTCCATCTCTTTCAATTTCATGGAATAACTTGTGAAGTATTGGGCTTAGCTCTTCTGTAAAGATTTTGTAGAATTCAGGTGGTAATCCATCTGGACTTGGGATTTTCTTTGGACTTCTCATTGATGTTTCTATCATTTTGCTTGCTTATTGGTCAGTTTAGGTTTTTATATCCTTTGGGTTCAATTTAGGTTGTATGTGCCTAGAAATTTGTTGATTTTTCTGTTTTCCAGTTTATTGGAGTATAAATTTTCAAAATAGTTTCTGATGATCCTCTGGATGTCCCTACTGTCTGTGATGATGTCTTCTTTTTCATTTCTGATTTTAATAATTTTGGTTGATTCTGTTTTTCTTTTCGTTAGGTTGGTTAATAGTTTATCAATTTTGTTAATCTTTTTACAGAACTAGTTTTTGTTTTGTCGATGTTTTGTATTTTTTTTTGTTCTCTATTTCATTTATTTCTGCTCTGATTTTAATTCTCTTCTCTCTTTTACTGGCTTTCAGATTATCCTGTTCCTGTTATTTGAGATCTTTGAGGTGTGTCATTAAGGTGTTTTAATGCTGACTTTCTGATTTTTTTTATGTGGGCACTCAGTGCTGTATATTTTCTTTGAAAGTCACCTTCAAAGTGTCTCATAGATGTTGGCACATTGTATCTCTATTTTTGTTTAGTTATAGAAACAAATTTTTATAACTATTTTGGAGAAGGTTCCATGAGCAGCTGAGAAGAATGTGTATTCAGCTGTTGTTGGTTGGAATATTCTGTATATGTCTGTTAGGTCCATTCTGCTTATAGTGTTTTTAAGGTCTGAAGAGTTCTTACTCTTCTTTTGCCTAGGAGATTGATCTAGTAGTGTGAAGCCTCCCAATATTATTGTATTAAGGTCTATTTGAGCCATAATATTCTGAAGATTTTGTTTTCCACAATTGGGTGTGCCCACATTGTGTACTATCATTAGATATTCTTGTTAGATTTTTCCTTCTATTAGTAAGACGTGACCTGCCTTGTCTCTTCTGATAAGTTTTAGTTTAACCTCTCTTTTTCAGATATGAGCATTGCTACCCCTGCTTGTTTTCAGTCTCTATTTGCATGGTATATCTTTCTCCATCCTTTTGCCTTTAACCTATGGATATCTTTGCTTGTAAATTGAGTTTCTTGTAAGCAGTATATAGTTGGATTATGTTTTTCAATATACATTGCCAGTCTATGCCTTTTAATTAGGGAGTTTAGACCTCTGATACTTAATGTTATTATTGAGAGATAATTTTTGTTTCCTTTCATTTTGAGTTATCTTTTATGTTTGATATAGTGTTATTTCTCCTTCACTTAGTCATCCATCTGGTAAAACTCGTCCCTTCTCTGGTTCTGGTATTTAATTCTTTTTTCTTCTTTGTGTTTTATTTCTTTAACTATTTTCTCTAGTTATGCCTTGGTAGTCATGAATTCTTTTAGTTTCTACTTGTTTTGCAAAGTTTTGTTTCTCTGTCAATTTTGAATTATATTTTTGCAGGAAGTTGCTGTCTTGGTTGGAAGTTGTTTCCTTTCAGGGTTTGGAGAACATCATACCAGTTCCTCATGGTTTCATGACTTGGGTTGAGAAGTCTGGAGTTATTCTTATTGTTTTGCCTCTGAATGTCACTGGTTCTTTTGATCTCAATGCTTTTAGGATTCTTTCCTTCGCCTCTATATTAGTCATTTTGAATATTATATGGTGTGGAGAAGTTCTTTTTTGATCTTGACTTGTTGGTATTCTGAATGTCTCCAGAACATTGATGTCTAACTCTTTTACTATGTTTGGGTAATTTCCTGATATTATTTCTCTGAAGAGGTTTCTTTTTCTTTGTATTTTTTTATTTATACCCATTTACTGGTGCATTGTAATTATACATTTGATAGGTGTCAGGTTAGAAGAATCATACATGCACACATTGCCCATTTAGCTCTCCCTCAAATCCCACCCCATTCCCTCCCTTTAGTGCTTTGCAGTGACTTAAGTTTTATAAGTTTGGATATACACCTCATGCGCTTTAGTGTGTTTCCATCCACCCCCCTCCCAACTCCCTCAGTTAGGTCATCTTTCTTCATCTAAAGTTTTCATCTTCTTTGTCTGTAGTCCCTTCTAAATCTCCTTCTATCTAACTTCCACATATTAAGGCAAACATCCGACTTTTCACTCTTTGTGCCTAACTAATCTCACTTAGCATAATGTTCTCTAATTCTTTCCATTTCCCTACAAATGATGCAATTTTGTTCTTCTTTATGGTTGCATAAAATTCCATTGTGTACATATCCCATAGTTTTGTAACCCATTCATCTGTTGATGGACACCTTGACTGGTTCCAAAGTTTGGCGATTGTGAATTGTGCAGCTATAAACATAGACACACATGCATTAGTCTGGTTTCTAATGCCCTTGGTTTGTGCTTCTAGACTGTCTTCAATGCCTATTATCTGTGAGTTAGGCCATTTCATATTATCTCATATTGCTTGAATGTTCTAGTCATGTTGTCATATTGTCTTCTCTATATTGTTGACTGTGTTGTCAGTTTAGAATAAGCTGTCTTTCAGAGTGAGACTCTATTTTCTATGTGGTCTAGTTTACCAGAGGTGGTTTCTATTGAGGTTTTTAACTCATTTTTCTCCTTCATTTTGCAAAAGCCTCTTTATGGTTTGTACTTAGGGCCTCAATTTCTCTATTCATACGTTCTTTTATTTCCTGTGCACTTTCTCTGATTTCATTTCTGAGGCTTTTGATCATATTGAAAATCAAAATTCTCAATTCTTCTGGCATTTTCTGCAGCTCAGTACTGCTGATCTCCCTTGTTGTTGAGTAGTGGGAGTCTAGTTTTTCCTAGTTGGTCTTCATTTTAATGTTTTCAGAATTCTCAGGTTTGTATTTATGTTGTCTTGGCGTCCTCTTCCTCTTTGTGTGAGAGTCCTATGTCTATTTGTTATCCCTTTATAAATAAGGTCTATGCTGAAGATATATATATATATATATATATATATATATATATATATATTTGTGTGTGTGTGTGTGTGTGGTACCGGGAATTGAACCCAGAGGCGTTCTACCTCTGCGCTACACCCCCAGCCCTATTTTTTATACTTTATTTTGAAAGTGGGTCTCACGAAGTTGTGGAGGGCCTCACCAAGTAGAGAGAGACACAGAGAGAGCTGAGGCTGGCCGCGAACCCGGATCCTCCGGTCTCCGCCTCCTGAAGTACTGGGATTACAAGCGTGTGCTACCACGCCCGGCTGAAGATATATATTTCCTCAATGAATCTGTCTCATATAATCAGACTTTTGAGTTTGTCCCCCAGAACCTCTTTAACAAAATATAGTTCTTATTCAGTGCAAACAGGAGTCTCTGATTTCCTGCAGGCCACCATGCTCTCCAGGCCCAAACTCAGCAGGGTCAGAGACTTTGATGTTCTATTCAGAGCCTATGGCCTGCTTGTTGGGATTTAATGCTCCAAAGACACCACTGCTGCTCTCATCGTTGTCAACCCATGAAACCCTGAAGAGAACTGACCTCCTGCCTCTGTAGTCACTGGATATAAGCTCAGTGGGGCCAGAAATTAATATGATATAAGCTTGTGGCCCAACTGGCTGAGATTTGATTGTTCAGGGACACCATAGGTGATCTGCTGGTTGCAATAATGTGGAATACTGTCAAGCACTGACCTTCATACTCACCAAACACAAACTCTGCTGGCAGAGAGAATGTTGCATTCTCAGCATGTAGCTTTGATCACGTGAACCCCTTCTAGCCCCTGGCCTCCCTGCTTTCAGGACTCAAACTCTGGCCAGGGTAAGATTGCACTATTCTGGGCCTGGGGCTTGAGTGGCTCAGTAATTTAACCCCAGGGGGCACTACTGCTGCTCTGGACAGCTACTATCACATGAGAACTTGTTGGCCTCTGGCCATGGTGCTGGTGGTGCCTAAACACCGCCAGGTATGAGTTTATAGCCTTCTGAGCCTGCAGCATGTTTGGCTGAGTCATTTCACCCCACAGACATCACTGTTGGTGGTCATGTGGTGATTCCTGGAGACCCTACAGGGGTGCAGTGAACTGGGAGCCCTATTAGGGACTGTCTGCTCATTCACATTCCTGCTAAGTCCAACTGTAGCCCCACCCTGCCTCCGCAGTAATGATTTGCAAACTCACAGACCCTACAGGTATGTTTGTTGCCTTGCATGTCCCTGTAGTTGTGCAGAATACTGCTGGGAAGGTTTTTAAACTTACAATCTTGATGAGCACCACTCGGGTCCCTGCAGGAAAAGATGAGTTCAGCTGCAGCCACAGTTCTCTGTGTGGGTTGGCTGGTTGGTCTGGAGATTCACAGTGGTCTTTACAAGGTGGGATATAGCCACTGTGGTCTCTGCAGGAAGGTGCCGTTGTTTCTCAGTCCAAGTTCAGCTACAACTGCAAGAGTTCACTGAGTGGTTTGTCTGGGTGGTCTGGGGAGTTGCTGTCTTGAAGTATTTGAGTGAGGAAAGAAGAATGCAATTGCTTTTGGTGTTGGTTCTCTGCAATCACTGGCTCAACAAGATACTTCTTTGCTGGAGCTGGTCTCTGAGAGCTGCCAGTCCATTCTTATACTCCTAACATTTAACTCAAATTGGCCTTGAAGTATGTACTTAAAAGTACAGTTGCATGGAAAATATTAATGCTGATGAAATCATTAAAACATAATAGCTAGAAATGATCATTTTAAAAAATCTGTTGTAATCTTTCATGTGGGGAAATGTTTGAGTAGACCATAGTAGCATGAGCTATCATGCTAAAATCTTGAATAGTTTTTATGACATTGCCAAAATATAGAACAAGTATATAATTGATGAAGGGAAAATTCTGCATCTTTACAAAGTGATAATTGAGTGCTATGTTTTCCTTGTTATGTGCCACTTCCACATAAGAAAAGTATAAAGAGTAGCAAGCTCATAATTCTAGGCTCCCTTGCTATGGAGGTTTCCCTATTTTGTGGTGGGCCACTGAGAAAAAAATGATACTCCAAATGACCTCTTAAAATTAGCAAAGGGAGGCATCTGGACTCATGTCAACATGCTTCCTTGAGTTTTGTGTCCCCTTTGAAATGTATGATTGCAGGCTCTGTAGTAGAGTGGCAGCTCGAGGAAATTGAATCAGAGTTGTCTTTCTCAGCTGTCTTCTCAACTGTACCAGTCTGTGTGGCTTACTTTAATGCATGAAGCAAATGAAATTTATAAGAAAAAGGGGACATGTTCCAGCAGTTTGACACTATTTTCTATAGTAATATGCCTGAGTTTTTCTACCAGAAATTTGGGAAGGAAATAGAAGAAAGAAACCAAATCTTCCTGATCCAAATATTCTCCCATAGCTATGGAGAACACAAATGATATAAAAATGATTGTTTTATATGAGTTCTATTTATTCATTCTTAGTTATAAAATTCTAAATTAAAATAATAGAATGTTAATAAAAATCTAATAAATGACAAAGGAGAAGTATCACCAAAACTAAAAGGATGAAATAATGTGATATTTTTAATATTGTAGGCTATCATGTCATTAGATAAAAAGACTTTGACACTCAATTTATAGTTTACTAAAGAGTGTTGTTTCTTTCACTTTTTCCCTTAGGGATTTATATTATCTCCAAATCTTTTTTGGCACTTATTAATTTTACCCAAACATATCAAAGTATATAAATCTCAAAACAATATTCAATGTTATTCTTTTTTAATTTTTTGAAATGTTAACCAATATATGAAAATTGCACTTATTCATGGAGTAACATATAATGTTTTAACACTTGTATGCACTGTGTAATGTTCAAGTTAGGATAAACATTTCTATTGCTTCAAGTCCTCTCTTCTAGATTTAAAACATATAGTACATTATCATTATCTACAGTCACCCTACTGTGTAATAGCACACCAGAACTTCCTACTCCTACCATAACTAGTATTCATTGATCAAATGTACCCCTCCCCTTGAGCTCTGGTAACCACTATTCCATTCTCAATGTTCATGACATCAACTATTTTAGATCCCACAAATGAGTAAGATCATGCAGTACTTATATTTCTGTGTCTGGCTTACTTCACTTAATGTAATGACCTGCAGTTTCATTACTCTTGTCACAAATGACAGAATGGCATCCTTTTTATGGCTGAATAGTAATTAATTGTGCATAGGTATCACATCTTTATCCATTCATCAATTGATAGACACTTAGACTCTTTTAATTTCTTGGCTATTGCAAATAGTGTGATAATGAGCATAAGAATGCAGATGCCCCTTTGGCATTCTGATTTCAATTTCCTTGGACACATACACAGTCATGAGATTGCTGGATCATACAGTAGTTCTATTTTTAATTTTCTGAGGACTTTTCAGACTGATTTCTACAGTGTAGTACTTTTACATCCCCACCAACAATCTGCAAGAGCTCCCCTTGCAATGTTATTCTCCATGTGAAAAACAAAAGAGGTAATTCTATTGAATTCATACACAAGTCAAAATTATTCCTCTACATGTATTTCTTATATATCACTTAGAAAATCTGTGGAAAATTCATTAAGTATCTTAGTCCATTTGTGATGTTAGATCTAAATACCATAGAGTGAGTAATTTGGGAAGAATAGAAATTTATTTATTACTTCTGGAGGCTGGGGAGTCCCAAGTTAAAGTACCATCAGGTTCCACATCTGTTGAAGGTCCAGTCCTCATAAATAGCACCTTCTAGACATCCTCATGCAGAGAAAGAATTGGGAGGGCAGAACTTACACCTTCAAACCTGGTTTCCATCCATGGCAGTGGGTTCCTGGTAACCTAATCAACTCCCACCTCTTAATGCTCTGGATTTGGGGATTAAATTCCAAAGTGGATTTTGGAGGACAAATGTCTAAACCAGAGTATTAAATAACTAAGAATTTAAGCTGCTGCTTCTTAAAACCATGCAGAACAAAAGGCACAATTTACTGAAGACCATAAAAATACATAAATGAAGACATGATGTCTTATTTTGAAGGATCAGAAATGTAAGCTGCAACACAGAACATTTGAAAAATGTAAAGATATTACAAGCAAGTTCAAATACAATAGTATTTCCAACTTAATTATTATTCTTATTACTATTTTTTGCAGTACTGGGAATCAGACCTAAGTCTTTATTCATTCTAGCAAGTGTTCTACCATTGTGCTACACTCCAGCCCAACCAATTTATTTTAAAGTGGAAGAGTATAACCAAGAAAATTTTAAATAGGAAGGGCAATAGAGTTCTTATGTTTCTATGTAATATACTAAAAAAAATGATAAGTAAAATATTATATTGTTCCAGAAATGCAGATAAGAGAAAATAGAATAGAAATTCCACATGTGCACGTTACGTGAAAATAACTTTAAAGGGGGCATATTTCAAATCCATAAAATATTTTAATATTTACTAAATTATTTTTATGCATTGTTCTTTTGAAAATGCTTTCTCTAAGCTTGGCATGGTGGCATACGACTGTAATCCCAGTACTTGGGAAGCTTAGACAAGAGGATCACAGGTTCACAGAGAGCCTCAGCAACTTAGTGAGGGCCTTCACAACTTAATGAGACCATGATGTTTCAAAATAAAAAAAATAAAATAAGGCTGGGGGTGTAGCTCAGAGGTAGAATGCCTCTGGGTTCAATTCCTACTACCACACACACACACACACACACACACACACACACACACAAAGTGAAAATGCTTTCCCTACACTTTACAGCAGAAAAAGTTCTGTAAGGATTAACCAGATAAAAGTGCAAACCAGGCAGGCATGATTGGGAGGCTGAGACAGGAGGATCGTAGGTTCAAGGCAAGCCTCAGCAATTTAGTGAGGCCCTGAGCAACTTAGCGAGACCCTGTTTCAAAAAATAATAATAAATAAATAAACAATAAATAAACAATAAATAAATAAATAAGTAAATAAATAATACTGGGGGTGTCGCTCAGAGGTAGAACACTCTGGATATTAAGTTCATCCCCAGTACCCCCCAAAATACCCCAAAACCCATGCAAAACATTTAATAACCTGAATAAAATAAAAATTAATATACTTTTGATCTCTAAATCAAAAATGTTAAGCTAAAAGCAAAAATGAAACAATTTTGTCCATCCAAAAATAAAGAAATAAATGAAATTTTGATATCAAGTACATTTCATGGTAGAATAACTAAAATCAATATCCTTCTAACCAAAAAATGATCATATATGTAGTTAAAGCAAATATATGTATTGATTTTTTGCTTTTTAAGATAGACATATGATTATAAAATGCTCTTGCAATTCAAAAAAATAACCACTTGAACAATAAAACCAATTCACAAAGGAAACTATAAACAATACAAGTGTATTTAAAAATCATTAAAATCAATTCAAACCATCAAATGTATAATGAGATAGATCTTAGCTAATCATTTTCAAGCATTTGTTCCCAATTGTAATACTCTGCTTAGTAAAGACATAGTGAAGGCTCTTCACTCCACTTATGGAAGATTAATTGTTACCGTTTCTCTGGAGGATTGTTCATTAACAAATATTTTTTAAGTTTTTAAAGTATCATGTCATAATTTTAATTCTAGGAACCTATTATTTATATTCCCCCCAAATATATTATTGAAATGTTATTGAAGTAATTATTACTTAAAAACAACTGTCCTAAAATGATGAATTATTAAAAAAATATTGACATGAGAAATTGCTTCACTTACACTATACAATAAAATGATACATATGTATGCAGCAGAGTTTTTATACTTTTATTGGTGCGTTATAGTCTCACATCAAAATGTCGTTCATAGTGCTAGTGACAATGCAGCATATTTATATGTACATGTGTACCTGCACACCACACATATGCATACCTAGGACTCAGCAAAAGTATTAATGTTAGGGCTGTGGATATACCTCAGAGGTAGAGTGCTTACTTAGCATGCACAAGGCCCTGGTTTTGATCCCCAGCTTCACAAAAAAGTTAATATTGTTTTTAATATTTATTTTTATTTTCTAAAAATTTTAAACTCAGGTTAAATGCTTTTTATAATCTGAGGACATTGTTTTTGAAAATAAATTTATAGCGGTAAATTTAGAAAATATGTTTTCTTATTTTATTTGAAGTAGAAAAAATAATGGTGTTCTTACCAGAATCTTAAGAAATATATTCATGTGGAAAATCATTAGAGATCATTGCATTGTGACAGTAACAGGAAATCAATTGTAAAAAGCATAATATATATCTTGCATGGGACACATGGATATATATCTTTATGTTCAAGCATGCCATCCATATTTTTTCTAAATGAATTATTATGTTATACTGAAATCATCAGTAAATTTCTATAGCATTCTTTACTTTTAATGACATTAGGAGAAAGATGGAATGGAATTAATGATAGTGCTTTAGTCAGTCAACAGATGCTCATTGATTATTTTATGACAGGTGCCTGACATCACTGTAATTATTTGTGTGCTTGCTTGTTTTGGCCCAAAAGTGTTCACATATGAACTATCCTGTTTTAAAAACCATCATACCTTTTTCTCGCTTCTATTTTGCATCATATGTTTATGTCCTAGGATTTTCAAATTTCTCATTATTATATTTACATTTTATAAAGCATCAACTGTAGAGACAAATGTTACTACTAATCATCAAAGGAGATGTCCAACCTACAAAAAAAAAATCTGGACACTTCCTACCATATCTGCCCAGGTTACTTTACTATAGAAAGAACCACTCAAGGACCCTATCTCTGTATTCAAGGAAGTATATGCATTGAAGACAGAAGCTTTTGTGACAGTATTTAATAGTAACTTTGGTCTAGTTTCCTTGGAATATATAAAAAGAATCTCATTTAGAACCAACCCAGTAATGAATGCTACCAGTTTTCCTACCAAACTGTTATCTGCTGACACTGAACACGTAAGAGTCAGAAAGTAAGATGTAAACGTCAGACATTTTCTTTCTCTCCTATGCATCTCTCTTCATCTTTCTCACAAATCAATGTCCTGTGCTTTTTTGTGTTGTGCAGTTTACAGAATTCAAGAGCACTCATTATTTGCACTTCATTCCAAATCACTGAAATGAATAGTATCATTGACACTATACACACAATATAATAGAGTGATACAAATCATAATGCAAAAATTCTCATGCAGATTACAGTTCTCTCAATACACTTTCAAAATATGTTCAAAGTATGTTCATCTGCATTGCCTTAAGCCCATCTCAGCAATACATGACCTTGGAAAAATTAGTAGCATAGACCAAGGATTGGCAAATTATAGCCTGCGGGCCAAATCTAACACAACATCTGTTTTTGTAAAGACAATTTTACTGGAATATAGGTATACCCATTCATTTATATTCTGTCTATGGTTGATTTCATATTTTAACAGCAAAGTTGAATTGTTGTGACAAAGGTCATATGGTTTACAAAGCTCCAAATACTTACGAACTTGCTCTTTATAGGAAAAACTTGCCAATATCTAACATAGCTGTACATGTGAGTTTTTATACTCCTCAGTTTTGTTTCAGTATTGGTTATAGATGGACTCAGAAAAGTTCAGATTTTAGACCTGCATTATTCTATTGTGCTGTCTTGTCACAATGTCCTAGTGTTCTGCACACTGCGATGGAGACCTTGCATATACACAAACAGTGGTAGACACTCATTATCTGCTCTTTGTGAAGCCCTCAGATCTGTGTCCAGGGCTGGCTTCAGGGGTGCGTGGCCTGTGTAATTACACAGGACCTCATGCTCAGAAGGACCCTCCCTGGTGGAGCCATGGTGTGTGGGAGTCAGTATGGCTCAAAAGGACTGCAAGTTTCAGGGGTCAGGAAAGCTACTGCCTTCCACAAAGCATTGATATAATGCGCACATACCAAATCATGAAATAAAAGCAGGAGAGTTATTTTTTTAAATGTTTCCATAGTTGTATTAAGAATGAAATTCAGGGACAGACTATGAAATATAAATGATGTATTATCGGTGTTTCCTTGTAAGAGTTAAATTCCATTATATCTGCCATTGAAGCTGACAATGCACAGGATAAAGATGAATGGTAACATTTATGCTAATAATAGAAAATTTAAATTTTTCTTACTTAAAATGACATTAGATGGCAGATAAAAAAAGGCTGTGAAAAGTTGAGAGAAAGGCCATGGCGAAAAGGGGGAATAAAGCTTCATATCTTAGGACTTTTAATGATGCATCTTTCCTACCATTTTGAACAAATGACCCTGAATTTCAATTTTGCTCCTGGCTCAGCAAATTATGCACATGGCTCTGTCCATGGTTCTGTACTCTATAATTCTCTCTTCTGCCAGCCAAGTTTCATGCACAGACTTTTCCTCACCTAAATTATTAGAATTGTTAGAATCCTTGGAAGTTTTATTTTTTATTTTTTAATTTATTATTGTTTTGTTTTTGATACTGGGGATGGAACCAGGGGCCTTCTACTTCTGGGCTACACCTACAGCCCTATTTTATTTTTTATTTTGAAATAAGGTCTCAATAAGTTGCTGAGAGTCTCACTTAAGTTGCTGAGGCTGACCATGAACCTGCAATCCTCCTGTCTGAGCCTCTCAAGTACTGGGATTGCAGGAATTTCCACCACACCCAGCTTGAGGTTTGTTCTTAGACTTCCTACTCCTCTTTATTTCTTCTCCTTTTGCCGTCTCTGTACCGACAGGGCACGGGATGCCATGATGAAATAAATGCTCTTAAGACTTTACTCCTGGTCTCAAAGAAGTGAGAGGGGAGAAGGCAAGAGAGCCAAACTCCCCGGAACAAAGCTCAACTCTTCCTTTTATTACAGGATTATAGAATTAAGGCTGGGTCATGGGGCATTGGGTTAGGAATGCTTTCGAAGATAAGTTGTTATCTGCAGTTTTGCAAGAGCAGCAGAGGTTGCTGTCTCCAGCTCCCTCCTTGGGGCGGTCTTCCACTTTAAGCAAAGCAAGCAACCAATACAGTAGTAAAACAGGAGGAAATGGCTTAGATAGTGAAGGGGCATCGAGGTCATTGTCTTCAGTTCCATCAAGAAAGGCAGTCTTCTGCCAAAGCAAGCAAGAAGCTATAAATCCTTAAGCCAATATTCTTGAGACTTAGAACAGTTTTCCACATCCTTTCTCTCCCCATATTCTCTACTCTTCTTTTCTCAGTTCTCATTTTTTTATTCCACAATTTATATTTGGTGATGTAGCTCCTACATCCATGGCTTCAAATATGTACAGAAATGCTCACTTAGTTTTTGGACCAGTCAACATTTTTAATCTATAAGTCCCTCAAATACCTCATCTAAACATAAAACTGTTATTCCCCAACATTAGGACCTTCATCTCTTCCCATGAATATTCTCTTTTCCCCCATGCAGCTCTCTTAGGTAAAATTTATGTCTAGGTTTCTGGATGCTTCAGGGTAAACTATTCTATCAAAAGGACTATCAATTCCATCTGCCAAGTTCTCCTCCCATCAACATTTTATATCAACTCACTATTAGTACTTCTGTTTAGGCTCTTATAATCTCTTTTGAGAAAATGATCTATTTTTTAAAATGGTATGCCTATTTCTAGTATATTCTCTTTAGTCCATCTTCCACATTACTTTCAGAGTTTTATGTGATTTTTATTACCCTGCTTTAAAATCTACAATAGTTCTTCATTCCCCATAAGATATAAGATCATAAGCATTCCAACTAGAACATTCTACCATGATTATACCATCTAAACTAATTTTCTTCCACCATTCCCTACCCTACTTGATGGCTAGCTATTCCTCAATCATGTCACACAACTTTGCACTTTAGAGTTTACAATACCTCCTCATAAATTCCCTTCCCGTCCAATCATCACATCCACAGTCGAGTTTTGCCTGGGCAACAGGGTAGGTTGTGACACACCAACAGAAGCACCCAGAAACAACATGGAAGACATATGATTTATTAAGAAGGAAAACTTACAAGAGATCAGTGAATGTTCAAGAATAGTTCAGTGCTGACAGGCTGACACACAGCTCCTTTGTACCTGACAGAGCTTTGCCAAGCAGAGCATCCCTTCCCATGTAGTATTTTGTCCAGCGGTGGCCAGCTAGAGGAGTGACATGTATCCTCTCCACAGTGCTCTCAGTGATTCTCCTGTCACCACTCAGAAGTAAAGGGGTTTTGTGTGTGAGTCTACAGAAGCAGTGACATCATTGGCATCAGCTTGCTTAGTTTGCTTGTATGATCAACACCCCTAGGAGCAACTGTACTGGCTTACCCGCAAGAAAGTAGCTTTCTATAGATCACACTAACTTGCCCTGGTTCCCATCGTACACAAGAGAAAGACAGTGTCCTTCAAGTTAGTAAATATCTGGGCTTTCTGGCCCAGGTGTGTTCTCATTGTTTATTAACACATTTTGTCTCATTGTCCCAGATATGGAATACCTATAAATATATAAATATCATATAGAGTATTTATTATAGTCATATAACATACAACTATGTAATATTAAGAATATAATTATATTAATAGGTATATTAACATACATGAGCTCTAGATTATTATGCCCCACCTATTTTAATGCATCTTTGTCAATTTTGTTGAAATATTCACAGAATTGAAAACTTGGCACTTAATGGGTTAACTTTGCTAAGGTTTGGGGGAATAGAAAGGGGGTATGCAGGGAAATGGTGTTTTCCTGCTCCCCTCTTATTTAAGAATGATACACCAGTTTATCAGAATTCTTGTCCTGAGATTCAATTTAGGTGTTACTTCCCAGTGGAAGGCTTTTGTAAACCTGAAGATTTATTTCTTTTTCCCTTGATATTTACTTCTGTAGAACATTGTACATAACTCAATGTCCCCTTTGTTCTGGTCATTTGTTGCTTTTTGTCTTTTAGCTTCTTTGGCAGTATTTGGTCTCTTTTAAGACAGAAATCATACATTAATGGATATAATGTCTTATCCAAAGCTTTGCTGCAATAATAGAGTTCCAGGAAAGACTGTAAAACACCTATTATAAAAATGATTCCAATGACTCATCAACTTAATATAAGTCAGAAATCCTTTGCTGTGAAAGCTGCCATGAGCAGAGCAATATAATGTGTGGACCTGTGGAAGCTGGGGTAGGTGAGTGAACATGCTATGACTAGAAAATAAATGAGGTGGATATATTTAGCCCTTAAGGAGGAAGCTAGATGGCTTAATATACAGTGAACTCAAGAAGTTATGAACATGGTTCACTGCTACTTTGGGCAAGTAAGTGACTTGAGACTAGGATACTCTATGTAGATAGTAAGACATGTAAAGGTAGAAGGATATGGTTTATTCCTAGGTAATCAGTCAGTATAGGGCTGGATTCCAGATGTCCAGGAAGCAAGATGTATTTAGAGAACAGTTACTTGTTCCTGAGCAAGGATTCAACGCACAGCAGAAGTTCAGGATATATCAGTTCTGCAATGGGAACATGAGCAAGAATGGGCAATTTAATGTACTAAGTGGGGGACCTAAGCCAACAACCCAGTCCTGTAGCAGAGTCCAGTGGTATAATAAGGCTTGGGGAGGTCAGTTTCAGTGAGGAATTAATTTTCCCCAAGAAACAACAGAGATACTCAGTGGCCATCTCTGGATATTAAGAGTGAAGGAAGACAATTCCTGTTTCAAGGACTGATAATAGTAACTGTCACTTATTCAAAACCTACTCATTAACTAAGAATGACCTAGGCTTTAAGATCTGGCCTCTGTACACATTTACAGATGAAAAATGCAGAGATTGTATCAGTTCAGCTCCCTCAACTAGTAAGTGTTTGAGTTGGCACTGGAGTCTGAATGTGCAAGATCAGAGTTTCTTTCCAACACACTTTTCAGAGAAGGGAGTGGCCTTCTACTTACTCTTCATGTCCTTCTGGCCTTCACTGGCTCCCATGCTACAGCAGACATTGCCTGGGTCTTCTGGTGAGTGGTATATCTCTCTCTAGGTATTCAAGGGTGCTAGGAAATGATTGGGAAATTCAGGGAGTGGAGACCAAAACTAAAGACCTGAGGCTC
>PVJS01045518.1:0-16208 GCA_004027185.1 Glis glis
CGAAGTTGCGGAGGGCCTCACTAGGTAGAGAGAGAGAGAGAGAGACAGGGAGAGAGAGAGAGAGAGAGAGAGAGAGAGCACGCGCTAAGGCTGGCTGTGAACCCGGATCCTCTGGTCTCCACCTCCCAAAGTACTGGGATTACAAGCGTGCGCCACCACGCCCGGCTCCACCAGCCCTTTTTATTATTTATTTTTTTAATATTGGGGGGGTACTGGAAATTGAGCCCAGGGCCATTCTATCTCCGAGTTACACTCCCAGCCCTATTTTTTATTCTTTATTTTGAAACAGGGTCTCACTAAGTTGTGGAGGGGCCTCACTAAGTAGCTGAGGCTGGCTGTGAACCTGCAATCCTCCTGTCTCAGCTCCCAAGTACTGGGATTACAAGCGTGCTCCACCATACCTGGCTCCTTTTTATTTTTTATTTTGAAACAGGGCCTTGCTAAATTACTGAGGGATTCGCTAAATTGCTGAGACTGGCCTGGAACCTGCAATCCTCCCAACCTGTCTCAGCCTCCCAAGTACTAGGATTATAGGCAAGTGTCACCACACCCAGCTTTTTTTTTGTTTTGTTTGTTTGTTACTGGGGATAAAACCCAGGGACATTTTACCTCTAAGCTACACCCCCAGATCTATGTTATTCTTTCTTTCTTTCTCTTTCTTTCTTTCTTTCTTTCTTTCTTTCTTTCTTTCTTTCTCTCTTTCTCTCTTTCTCTCTTTCTCCCTCTTTCTCTCTCTCTCGCGCGCGCGCGCCAGACAGAGTTACTTTATTATATGGATATCCTTACATGACTTTGAATTTTTCTGTTTTCTCAGTACTTCCTGTAACGCATTTCTTTTCTTTTCTTTTCTTTTTTTTTTGCAGTACTGGGGATTGAACCCAGGGGCATTCTACCTCTGAGCTACACCATCAGCCCTATTTTATTGTTTATTTTGAAACAGGGTCTTGCTAAGTAGCTGAGGCTGTCCTCGAACCTGCGATCCTCCTTTCTCAGTCTCCCAAGTACTGGGATTACAGGTGTGCGCCATCACACCCAGCTCAAATCTTGGTTGCTGAAGTTCATTCCCAAATTGGAGACATTACGTCTCTCTGGGAAAAGAGTTTAAGCACCACTTTGAGGTCGGGATAGGGAAGCTGCAAGATGACAGGGGCTTTTTGTGTGTGTGTGGTGGGTACTGGGGGTTGAACCCAGGGGCATTCTACCACTGAGATATACCCCCAGCCCTATTTTTTATTCTTTATTTTGAAACAGGGTCTCACTAAGTTGTGAAGGGCCTCACTAAGTAGCTGAGCCTGGCCGTGAACCTTCGATCCTCCTGTCTCAGCCTCCCAAGAACTGGCATTATAAACCTGAGCCACCACGCCTGGATTATTATTATTATTATTATTTATTTTTTTGCAGTACTGGGGATTGAACCCAGGGGCATTCTATCTCCAAGCTATACCCCCAGCCCTTTTCTTTCTTTTTTCTCTCTCTCTCTCTCTCTCTTCCTTCCCCCTCCCTTCTTTCCTTCCTTTCTTTTTTTTGTGGTATTGGGAATTGAACCGAGGGGCATTTTACCTCCAAGCTACACCCCTGACCCTATTTATTATTATTATTATTATTATTATTATTATTATTTTTGCGGTACCAGGGATTGAACCTGGGGCGTTCTACCTCCGAGCTACACCCCCAGCCCTATTTTTTATTCTTTATTTGGAAACAGGGTCTCACTAAGTTGCGGAGGGCCTCACTAAGTAGCTGAGGCTGGCCGTGAACCCGGATCCTCCGGTCTCTGCCTCCCAAGTACTGGGATTACAAGCGTGTGCCACCACGCCCGGCTTTATTCTTTATTTTTGAAATAGGGTCTCACTAAGTTGCGGAGGGCCTCACTAAGTAGCTGAGGCTGGCTGCGAACCTGTGATCCTCCTGTTTCAGCCTCCCAACTCCTGGGATTATAGGTGTGCGCCACCACGCCCGGCTCAGGGCCATCTTTTGATGGAAAGTAAAGAAGTGAGTACAAAGCATGGGAACATGTCAGAAGAACCCAGAAGCCACCTTCAAGGGGCTCCCATTGGCCAAATATGGGCCAGTTACTGGAACATTCATGCGGGTGTGGCTGCACAGCTGTGCTGTAGATGTGATTAGCATCTGTCTTTGGTCATCTGGGTGGGCTGGGTCCAAAGGCGTTAAGAGCAGAACTGCTATTCCCTGAGGAGAAGGACTGCAGCTGTAGCCCTAGAGGTTTCCAGACTGCCCCAAGTATAGGATTTTGGACTTGCCCAGCCAAAATCCATGTTTGCATAGACCATAAAGTAGCAAATCTCTTTGTGTATGTGTGTGTGTGGGGGGGTAGTGGAGATGGAACCCAGGGGCATTCTACCTCCAAGATAAACTCCCAGCCCTTTTTAATATTTTGTTTTAGTTGGGCGTGGTAGTGCATCCTTGTAATCCCAGTACTTGGGAGGCTGAGATAGGAGGTTGTGGGTTCATGGCCAGCCTCAGCAATTTAGTGAGGCCCTTCGCAACTTAGTGAGAACCTGTTACAAAATAAAAAATAACAACAAAAATAGGTCTGGGGGTGTAGCTCAGAGACAGAATGCCCCTGAATTCAATCCCCAGTACCACATAAAAATTTTTCTTTTAGCTGGGTGTGGTGGCACATGCCTCTAATCCTAGTACTTGAGAGGCTGAGCAGGAGGATCACAGGTTCGAGGACAGCCTCAGCAAGTAGTGAGACTCATCAACCTAGCAAGACCCTGTTTCAAAATAAAAATTAAAAGATAGGGCTGGGGGTATAACTTGGCGGTAGAATGCCCTTGGGTTCGATCCTTTGTACTACACACAAAAACCTTTTTTTGGTTTTGAAACTGGGTCTTGCTAGGTTACTAGAAGTCTTGCTACATTGCTGAGGCTGTCCTTGAACCTGTGTTCCTCCTGTTTCAGCCTCCCAAGGACTAGGATTACAGACATGTGCCACCATGCCCGACAGAAAATCTCTTTATATATCTATTTTACTGGTTCGGTTTCTCTAGTGAGACACTTATTTTATTGCTCAGGTTGAATAAAATGAGAACTCAAGACCATCTTGCCTTTTCTGTGTGTGTGGTACTGGGAATTGAACTCAGGGGCATTCTACTTCTGAACTACACCTTCAGTCCTTTTTAGTTTTTGTTTTGAAACGGGGTCTTGCTAGGTTGCTGAGGCTGTCCTTGAATCTGGGATCTTCCTGTCTCAGCCTCCCAAGTCCTGGGATTATAGGCCTGTGCCACCATGCCTGGCTCCAAGACCATCTTGATAATATAAAATTTTATATATATTTACATACATAACCTTTTGTCAGTTCCACATCCACAGATTCAACTAACCTCAGATAGATAGAAAATATTTGAAAATAATTGGATAGTATTGAACATGTACAGTTTCTTTTTCATCCAAACAGAAGATGATATCAGTATAAAAACATCAATTCATTTATTGGCCAGGAGATATTGCATATAACTCTATAAATGTTAATAATAAACTTGGAAATATTCCCCTAAAAGATTATGAAAATATATTTCATCAGTCACTAATATAATATTGGTAATAATGAAATATTTTGCTTTCACTCAAAATTAAATTTTCTACTCATTAATGCTCTAGTAGTATTTCATAATTAACATATTGATGAATAGAATTAGATTGTTAAAAGCCGGGCGTGGTGGCGCACGCTTGTAATCCCAGTACTTTGGGAGGCAGAGACCGGAGGATCCGGGTTCGTGGCCAGCCTCAGCTCTATCTCTCTCTCTCCCTCCCTGTTTCTCTCTCTCTCTACTTAGTGTGGCCCTCTGCAACTTCGTGAGACCTGGTTTCAAAATAAAGTATAAAATATGGGGCCGGGGGTGTAGTGCAGAGGTAGAAT
The DNA here is from genome assembly GCA_004027185.1 of Glis glis. Classification (NCBI taxonomy): domain Eukaryota; kingdom Metazoa; phylum Chordata; class Mammalia; order Rodentia; family Gliridae; genus Glis; species Glis glis. The sequence continues at coordinate 3,884 of PVJS01045518.1, forward strand.
GCCCCTGGGTTCAATCCCCGGTACCTCAAAAAAAAAAAAAAAGAATTAGATTGTTAATGACTTCATAACCTGATATTAACAACAGGAACCTGGATGATGTCATGTTAAGAATATTGGCATTTAGCCAGGCATGGTAGCACATGCTTGTAATCCCAGTACTTGGGAGGCTGAGATAGGAGAATCATAGGTTCACGGCCAGCCTCAGCTACTTAGCAAGGCCCTCCGCAACTTAGTGAGACCCTGTTTCAAAATAAAGAATAAAAAATAGGACTGGGGGTGTAGCTTGGAAGTAGAATGCTCCTTGGTTCAATTCCCAGTACTGCAAAAAAAAAAAAAAAAAGAATATTGGCATTAGCCAGGTGTGGTGGTGCACATTTGTAATCCCAGTACGTGGGAGGCTGAGACATGAGGATCACAGGTTCACAGCCAGCCTCAGATACTTAGTGAGGCCCTCCGCAACTTCGTGAGACCCAGTTTCAAAATAAAGTATTAAAAAAAAATAGGGCCGGGGGTGTAGCTCGGAGGTAAAATGCCCCTGGATTCAATCCCTGGTACCGCAAAATAAAAAAAAAAAAATTGGAATTTAAAGCCGGGTATGGTGGTGCACACCGGTAATCCCAGTACTTGGGAAGTTGAGACAGGAGCATCACAGATTCCTGGCCAGCCTCAGCAACTTAGTGAGGGAGGCCCTTGCAACTTAGTGAGACTTTGTTTCCAAATAATAAAATAAAAAGGGCTGGGGATGTAGCTTGGAGGTAGAATGCCCCTGGGTTCAATTCCCAGTACCACACACACAAAAAAAAGAAATTTATAGTATGTGTTATGCCCAGTCCAGTGTCACAAGGAAGAAGAGGAGTCTGATTGGATTTGGAGGGTCGATTTATTCAGTCGCGGTTAAAACAGGTTAGCCAGGCTAGGGACGCAGTCCAACGCAAAGTTAGGAGCTGCGACCCTGAACTAGTTTTACACAGAGGTTTTTTTTTTTTTTTGCCCCTGGACTGTCCTGTGATGCAGAAACAAGCCCCAGCGGTGGGACGAGTATGGACCTGCCGGGCCAGCCTGGTTTTGTGAATCCGGTTTTATTGGCACGCTGCCACGGGGCCTTGGGACGTGCAGAGAGAGTGTATGGGATAAAGGATGGGCAGGGCCATGAGCACCACACCTAGGGCGCTGGGGAGCCATATTGGCGTTTAGAGCAGGGGAGACGAGGTCAGCAGGTGCAGTAGGGGGTGGCAAAGGCCCCCAGCCTGTGTGCAGGGCAGGCCCGGGGCAGACCGCTCACGTGTCCCCCATCGCCCCCCAGGTCCTGAAGGCCGAGAGGAAGGCTGAGAGTAGGGGCGGCAGGCCCCAGCTGTCAGGCTTGGGGTGGTGAAGAAGGTTAAGACGGAAGCTGATGGCAGCCAGGGGCCCAGGCTCCCGCCCCAGGTGAGATCCCAGGTGGGGCCAGCGCCGTGCCTCCAGCGGACTGTAGGCTCAGCAGAGCTCCGGCCTGTTCTAGAAGCGCCAGGGGAAAGGGATGCGCTTCTTTTTTCTTTTTCTTTCTTTTTTTTTTTTTGTCGTACGGGGTATTGAACCAACATCACTCTACCTCTAAGCTATACCCCCAGCCCGATTTTCTTCTTTCACTGGGGATTGAACTCAGGAGCTTTTACCTCTGAGCTACACCCCCAGCCCTATTTTTTTTATTCTTAATTTGAAACAGGGTCTCACTAAGTTGCGGAGGGCCTCACTAAGTAGCTGAGGCTGGCCGCGAACCTGCGATCCTCCTGTCTCAGCCTCCAAAGTACTGGGATTACAAGCGTGCGCCACCACGCCGGCTCTGATTTTATATTTTGAAACAGGGTCTCCCTAAGTTGCTGAGTCTCTCTACTGGCTGAGACTGTCCTCGAACCTGCAATCCTTCTGTCTCAGCCTCCCAAGTACTGGGATTACAGGCGTGCACCACCACACCCACCTTCTTTTTTTCCTTTCAATTTCAATTTCAGAATCCAAGGCACAGGGCTGGGTGGTGGTGAGTGCGTGCTTTGCGTGCAGTAGGCCCCGGGCTCCATCCCCAGCACCGCCAAAGGAAAAGCCCCAAGTCACACAGAAGCACAGAGATTAAATAACCCTGTGGCATCCATCCCACATCTGATGTCAAGAGGCACCGGGTCAGCCGGGCGTGGTGGCGCATGCTTGTAATCCCAGTACTTGGGAGGCTGAGACAGGAGGACCCGGGTTCGCAGCCAGCCTCAGCTACTTAGTGAGACCCTCCGCAATTTAGTGAGACCCTGTTTCAAAATAAAGAATAAAAAATAGTGCTGGCCTCCGCAACTTCATGAGACCCGGTTTCAAAATAAAGTATATAAAAAAAAAATAGGGCCGGGGGTGTAGCGCGGAGGTAGAATGCCCCTGGGTTCAATCCCCGGTACCGCAAAAAAAAAAAAAAAAAATAGGGCTGGGGGTGTAGCTCAGAGGTAGAATGGTCCTGGGTTCCATCCCCAGTGCCACAAAAGAAAAAAAGAGAGACACCAGGTCCCCAGCTCCCAGTTCGTTTCCTGGGTGTCTCCGTCTCAGCACCTTGTAGCTAGCTGGTGTTTCTGCCTCTATGGCCCCAGCACCAGCCCCAGGAGACGGAGAACCGGGGCAGGTCAGCATTGTGGCCAGGTGCGACCAGGGTTGTGGGGCTGCGCCACCTGCTATAGACCCCCAGGCCTCCACCCCTCACTTGCTCTGTGGCCTGGGTTGAAGGACCCCTGGAGCCTTGCCCTTGAAATCCCATGTTAATAAGCCAGGCGTGATGGCGTATGCCTATAATCCCAGTACTTGGGAGGTTGAAGCAGGAGGGTTGCAGGTTTGTGGTCAGTCTCAGCAACTTAGTGAGGCCCTCTGCAACTTAGTGAGACCCTATTTCAAAATAAAAGAATAAAATAGAGCTAGGGGTATAGTTCAGAGGTAGAATGCCCCTGGGTTCCATCCCCAGTAACACACGCACACACACACACACACACACACACACACAAATCTGATGGTAATGCAGCGGGGGTAGGAGCCTGGCTGGGGTCCATTCCGCAAGCCATGCAGCTGCAGGGAGGCCCAGCGCAGTGATGCACCGGTGCTCCTCTCTTACGACCCCATTCGCCAGATGAGCAGATTGAGGCTCAGAGAGGGGCAGCCACTCACCCGAGGCCACACAGTGGGCATGGTGGCTTGGCCAGCAGCAGAAATGGCCATGCCCAGCCCCACCCTGAGCCCAGCCCTTCTGGAATCACAGCAGCCAACCTTGCCTCTCCTCACAGGTGCCCCAGAAAGTAGGAAGACTGATGGCCTGCAGCCCATGCGCCTGCCGCCTCCTCCCTGAGCCAGTTGTGTGCGTATGGGGACAGTGATGACAGCAAGGGCAGCAACTGAGCCTCCCCAGGTCACCCCGGCCGAGGGACAATGCCGGTCCAGCTGCAGCCATGTTGAGGCCGAGTTGCCGCAGGTTGGGGCAGGAGGCCGTGGTGCCGCCAGAGCCAGGGTACTGGAAACCGGCATCACTGAGGGGCCAGCGTGGCTGTGGGCTCAGCTTCTCCTGCCCCAGCACCCCAGAGCACCTCGGCCTGCCCTCCTTCCCGCCTGCATGGTGGGGCTCAGCCCGCCACAAGCTCCTGGCCTGCCCTGGACGGTCCATGATACAGTGGCCCGGGGCGAGCCCACTCTCCCCTGATGGCTCCATCCTTCCCCCCACAAAACTGTCTACAACCAGTACAAGGCCCAGAGGAGCGCAGGCTCGAGGCCAGCGCACAGTGACTTAGACCCTATTTCAAAATTAAAAAAATAAAAATAAAAGAGCTAGGGGTGTAGCTCAATGGTAGTGTCCCTCAGTTCAATCCTCTGGTACCCTACCAAACCTCCCCCACAACAGTTGTCTCTGTGTGCCAGGCATGGTGGTGCACGCTTGTAATCCCAATACTTGGGAGGCAGAGACCGGAGGATCCGGGTTCGAGGCCAGCCTAAGCTACTTAGTGAGGCCCTCCGCAACTTCGTGAGACCCGGTTTCAAAATAAAAGATTAAAAAATAGGGCTGGGGGTGTAGCTTGGAGGTAGAACGCCCCTGGATTCAATCCCTGGTACTGCCAAAAAAAACCAAAAAAACCCCTCAAAAAAACCACAGTTGTCTCTGTGCTCTCCAAACTCAGGGTCAGGGCTTCAGAACCATAGCGGAGCATCTTTTGTGCAGAGTTCTGCCATTTAGTCTCTTTGCTGTCGCTATAAGGAAATACCCGGGGCTGGATCCTTTGTAAAGAAAAGAGGTTTATTTAGCTCAGGGCGTGGCGCAGGTGGCAGCTGGGCTCTGGCGGGGTCTCTTGACTACATCACTGGGCAGACGACATCATGGTGGGACTATGTACAGAAGGGAGGGGTCACCCGGTGCCGCAGGAGGCAGAGTGGGGGAAGGGTCCCGGCTCAAACTTACATGACAGCCCCAAGTTTGGGAGACCTAACTCGTGGTACCAGGAGAACGAGAGAGAGCAGTTCCTTTTGGGGGCAAGACAGTCGCCTCCCCCTGAGCCCCGCTTCATCCCACTGCCTCTTAGTGCCACCCCACACTAGGAACCAGATTCCCAACACAGGAACCCCTGGGGACACACTCAAGCCACTTGCACCACAGTGCCCCTCCTGGGACACCGGCACGTTCCCCGATGTTCAATGGCTACGTGTGGCGTGTTTCCTTGTGAACATGGACAGGTGCCTCTCCAGGACACAGAAATGGAAGTGCTGGCTCAAAGCAGGCGCGTGTGTTAATGACAGGTTGTCGCTGTGTGGTTCAGGGGTCAGTGCTCGCCTGGCATGCACAAGGCCCTGGCTTCCATCTCCTGGCTCACTGATGCCCTCCCAAACCCCCCTCCTAGAACCCCGTCTACACGTGTGTGCGTGTGTGTGTGTGCTTGTGTGTGTGTGCGTGTGTGTGTGTGTGGCTACGTGTTTGCCCATTTGCACGAAGACGACCTAGAAGATCTCCCATCACGGCAAGTGAATTGGGGAGCCATAGATGTCCAGGCTGGACAGAAGGGGGAGACAGCTACACTGCCCACACCCTACATGTGGCCATGTCCCTTCAAGGAGACCTAGAATAATCCACATTGAATTGGGAGGGTCTACTTGGCAGGCTGAGACCGGAGGATGCAGGTTTGTGACCAGCCTCAGCTTCTTAGTGAGGCCCTTCACAATTTAGAGAGACCCTGTTTCAAAATAAAGAATAACAAAGCCAGGCGTGGTGGCGCACGCTTGTAATCCCAGTACTTGGGAGGCTGAGATGGAAGACCGGAGGATCCTGGTTCGCAGACAGCCTCAGCTACTTAGTGAGGTCCTCCGCAACTTAGTGAGACCCTGTTTCAAAATAAAGAACAAAAACTAGGGCTGGGGGTATAGCTCAGAGGTAGAATGCCCCTGGGTTCAATCCCCAGTACCACAAAAAAAGATTAACGAATAGGGCTGCGGGTATAGCCTGGAGGTAAAATGCCCCTGGGTTCAACCCTGGTACTGCAAAAAAAAAAAAAAAAAAAAGAAATGGGGGGGTCTGTCCCCAGAAGGCTTCCCAGATGTATCTGGGAGCCAGGTGTGGTGGTGCACACCTGTCATCCCAGTACTTGGGAGGCTGAGACAGGAGGATTGCAGGTTTCAGGCCAACCTAAGCAACTAAACAAGGCGCTTAGCCACTCGTGTTTCAAAATGAAAAATAATGCCAGGCCGGGCGAGGTGGCGCACGCTTGTAATCCCAGTACTTGGGAGGCTGAGACAGGAGCATTGCAGGTTCACCGACCAGCCTCAGCTACTTAGTGAGGACCCTGTTTCAAAATAAAGAATAAAAAATAGGGCTGGAGGTGTAGCTCTGAGGTAAAATGTCCCTGGGTTCAATCCCCAGTACCACAAAAATAAATAAATAAATAAATAAATAAATAAAGTCGTGGTGGTGTACCACTGATATCCTAGTACTTGGGAGGTTGAAGCAAGAGAATCGCAGGTTCGAGGACAGCCTCAGCAAGTAGTGAGACTCTCATCAACCTATCGAGACCCTGTTTCAAAATAAAAATAAAATATGTCTGGGTAGCTCAAAGGTAGAATGCCCCTGGGTTCAATCCTTGGTATTAAATAAATAAATAAATATACAAATAAATAAATGCAGCCGGGCATGGTGGCCCATGAATTTAATTCCAGTACTTTGGAGGCTGAAACAGTAGTATAGCAGATTCAAAGACAGTCTCATCAAGTTAGTGGGACTCTTAGCAACTTAGCAAGACCCTGTTTCAAAATTAAACAAAAATAAAATAGTGCTTGGTGTAGCTCGGAGCTAGAATGTAACTTGCTTCAATCTCCAGCATAAAATATATATATATATATATATATATATATATATATATATATATAATGTCTCTAGAATTGAGTGAGACTCACAGCAAACTAGCAAGACCCTATTCCAAAAAAATAAAAAATAAAAAGGACTAGGAGTACAGCTCAGAGGTAGAATGCCTCTGGGTTCAATCCCCAGTACTAAAATAAATATAATAAATAAATAAATAAATAAATATTAGAAATTTAAAAAAAGCCAGGTATGGTAGGGCACGCTTGTAATTCTGTTACTTGGGAGGATGAGACAGGAAGATGACAGGTTTGAGGACAGCCTCAGCAAGTAGTGAGACTCTCATCAACCTAGTAAAACGCTGATTCCAAATAAAAAAATAAAATAGACCTGGGAGTGTAGCTTGGAGGTAGAATGCCCCTGGGATCAATCCCCAGCACCAATAAATAAGAAATTAAAAAATGAAACTATGCTGGCTGGGAGTGTAGCTGTGAGGTGGAGTGCCCCTGGGATCAGGCCCAGCCCAGTTCGGGTGTGGCTGAGGACAGGCAGGGGCTGGGTGTGCCCTGCAGGCGCTGGACACAGGAGAGCAGCTGATGGTCCCCGTGGAGGTTCTGGAAGTGGATAATGAAGGAGCCTTGTGGAAGTTTCTGCTGTCAGGGGCGATGGCGGGGGCCAAGTTCGGCACAAGCATAGCCCCGCTGGATCTCGCCAAGGTGGACATGCAGGTGGGTCGTGACAGGTGGGGATGGCATTGATGGGATTCAGGTGGGGGCAGCTGGAGCTGGGGAGATGGGATGGGATGGCGTTGATGGGATTCAGGTGGGGGCAGCTGGAGCTGAGGAGATGGGATGGGATGGCGTTGATGGGATTCAGGTGGGGGGAGCTGGGGCGATGGGATGGGATGGCATTGATGGGATTCAAAATGGTTGCAGCTGGAGCTGGGGAGATGGGATGGGATGGCGTTGACGGGATTCAGATGGGGGCGTCTGGAGCTGGGCTCTTGTGGGGTGGTGATGAGGTTGGAGTTTGGGGAGACGATGGCGTGATTGTGGCCGGGACCAGAGTGAGGTTGGGAGGGATTAGATCAATGGGAGCCACGTTTGGGGTTGGTGGTGGGGAGAGAGCCATCGAGCTCGGTGTCCCACCCCCTCATGGGACCCCACCTCCACCTTCCATCTCATTGGGAGTTAGGGCTTCCACCTAAGAATTGGGGCAGGACAAGATTCACCCACCACAGCAAGAGAGTCACAAGTTTAGGGACTAGGATGTCAACATTTGGGGGAGGAGAAGGGCCAACATCCTGCCTACCACACCCGTGAGGTCACAAGGGCCTCTGTGACCTCATCCTCCCTGGGACCCACAATTCCCAGGCGCTTGCACTAGCTACTCCCACGGGACCGCTGGGTAGAGTCCCCAGGGATGTGAGCCTCGGGGGCCGAACCTCCAGCTGCCATGGGAGTGCATCGTGAGGAACCCCAGAAGTCTTGCTCCAGGGTCCCGCCCCTGCTTAGGAGGACCAGGACCATGCTCACTGACGCCCCGATCCTGGTCCCACCCCCTCCTGGAACCTCAGCTGCACATGCGTGTGGCCACATGTTTGGCCATTTGCATGAAGACGACCTAGAACATCTCCCATCACAGCAGGTGAGTTGAGGAACCACAGGTATCCAGCCTGGACAGAAGGGGAGAGACAGCTAAACTGCCCACACCCTACATGGGGTCACATCCCTCCTAGGAGATGTAGAGTAATCCACATTGAAATGGGGGTGTCTGTCCCCAGGAGGGCTTCCCACATGCATCTGGGAGCCAGGTGTGGTGGTGCACACCAGTCATCCCAGTACTTGGGAGACTGAGACAGGAAGATCATAGGTTTCAGGCCAGCCCCAGCAACTTAACAAGCCCCTCAGCCACTCAGCCAGACCATTTCAAAATGAAGAATAAAGCTGTGGTGGCGCACACCTGATATCCCAGTAGTTGGGAGGCTGAGACAGGAGGACCGTAGGTTCAAAGACAGCCTCAGCAAGTAGTGAGACATTTATCAGCCTAGCGAGGTCCTGTTTAAAAATTAAAATATGTCTGGATGTTTAGTTCAGAGGTACAATGCCCCTGGGTTCAATCCCCAGAACAAAATAAATAAATAAATAAATAAATAATGTTAGAAATTAAAGAATGAAACTGCGCTGGCTGGGAGTATAGATATGAGGTGGAGGGCCCCTGGGATCAGGCCCAGCGCCATCTTGGGTGTGGCTGAGGACAGGCAGGGGCTGCGTGTGCCCTGCAGGTGCTGGACACAGGAGAGCAGCTGATGGTCCCCATGGAGGTTCTGGAAGTGGATAACGAGGGAGCCTTGTGGAAGTTTCTGCTGTCAGGGGCCATGACAGGGGTGGAGTCCAGCACAGGCACCGCCCCGCTGGATCACGCCAAGGTGGACATGCAGGTGGGTGGGGACGGCCGGGATGGCGCTGATGGGATTCAGGATGGGGCAGCTGGAGCTGGGGCCCTCGAGGGGTGGTGATCAAGTTGGATTTTGGGGAAATGATGGCATTGATGTGGCAAGGACTACAGAGCCGGGTTGTGAAGGGGTTGGCATGTATGATCAGAGGGGAGCCACGATTGGGTTTGGGGATCAGGGAATTGGGGATGGGAGGGTCTTCAGAAGATAAGCGATGAGATGGGACTGTGGGTGGGTGCTGGGTCTTGTCTGGGCCGACTTGGGAAGGAGCCCTGGCTTTCACTGGGGCTCATCCCGCGTCCTCCTTCCCCAGGTCTACTTCTCCAAGAACAATCTCATGAACCTGCAGGGGACTGCGGAGCATGGTCCAGGAGGGGGGCGACCACACCCTGTGGCACAAAAACAGATTCAATGTCCTCAAGATCGCCCCCAAATATGACATCAAGTTCTCTGTCTTTGAGCAGTTGAAGGACCTCCTGCTGTCCCTCCGATCAAGTCACACCCCTCCCACGAACCCCAAAAGTCCAGGTCCGCATCCAAGATGTGCGGTTGCCCTCCAGGCCCCACGCCTCTCCTGGACGGGTTCAGGCAGGAGGTGGCTGCTTCTCTCTCATCCGCCTCTCTCCCCTCCAGTGTCAGAATTCCTTGTGGAGTGCATGGCTCCCGCCCTTTCAGGAGCGGCTCCTCGCGGGCTCCCTGGCTGTGGCATCTGCAGACCTCATCAGCCCCATGGAGGTAAGAGGATGTCTGTCCACAGGGGACAGACACATGGAAGCTAGTTGCCACTGCTAGTGTCAAAGCTCCATCCTCATTCAGGGGTGGTGGTACACGCCTGTAATCCCAGGACTTGGGAGGCTGCAAAAGGAGGATCGCAGGTTCAAGGACAGCCTCAGCAATGTAGTGAGACTCTCATCAACCTAGTGAGATCCTGTTTCCAAATAAAAATAAAATAGGTTCAGGTGTGTAGCTGGGAGGTAGAATGCCCCGGGGTTCAATCCCCAGTACCAAAATAGAAAAAGAAAAAAGAAGAGAGGTTCCATGAGATTATGCTTGCCCACCTAGCTGATCCAGAATGGCCTTCCATCACCCATCACCTGCAAAGTTAAGACCCTCTGCCCCAATGCACCGTAGCAGGTCTGTTGTGTGAAGTCCTGCTGCTGTAACAAAACACGGTGGATAGGGTGGCTTTTGTGATAGGCATTTATTCCTTGAATTCCTGGAGGCTGAAGTCCAAGATGCTGGTGGGACCCTGCGGAGGGCTCTCCTCCCAGCTGGCAGCGGGCGGCTCTCATGCTGTGTCCTCACATGGTGGAGAGAGCGAGCCATGGAGCTCGGTGTCCCCACCTCCTCATGGGACCCCACCTCCACCTTCCATCCCATTGGGAGTTAGGGCTTCAACCTAAGAATTGGGGCAGGACACGATTCACCCACCACAGCAAGAGAGTAGCAGGTTTGGGGACTAGGATGTCAGCATTTGGGGGAGGGGATGTGGTAGGCATCATCCTGCCTAGCACACCCATGAGGTCACAAGGGCCTCTGTGACCTCGCCTCCCTGTGGTAGGTGTGAGGTGGAGGGCCCCTGGGATCAGGCCCAGCACCAGCTCGGGTTGAGGACAGGCAGGGGCTGCGTGTGCCCTGCAGGTGCTGGACACGGGAGCAGCTGATGGTCCCCGTGGAGGTCCTGGAAGTAGATAACGAAGGAGCTCTGTGGAAGTTTCTGCTGTCAGGGGTGATGGCAGGGACTGAGTTCCAGAACCACCCCGCTGGATCACACCATGGTGGACATGCAGGTGGGTGGAGATGGGCCCAGATGGCATTGATGGGTCCAAAATGGGGGCAGCTGGAGCTGGGGAATGGGATGGGATGGCGTAGATGGGATTCAGATGGGGGCGTCTGGAGCTGGGGCTCTTGTGGGGTGGTGATGAGGTTGGAGTTCGAGGAGATGATGGCGTTGATGTGGCCAGGACCACAGAGTTGGGTTGGGACCGGGTTAGCACGGAAGATCAATGGGAGCCAAGGATGGGGTTCGTGGTGGAGAGCGAGAGCCATCGAGCTCGGTGTCCCACCCCCTCATGGGACCCCACCTCCACCTTCCATCCCATTGGGAGTTAGGGCCTCAACCTAAGAATTGGGGCAGGACACGATTCACCCACCATAGCAAGAGAGTCGCAGGCTTGGGGACTAGGATGTCAACATTTGGGGGAGGGGAAGGGCCATCATCCTGCCTAGCACACCCATGAGGTCACCAAGGCCTCTGTGACCTCATCCTCCCAGGGGACCCACATTTCCTAGGTGCTCACACTGTTATTCATGCCCACAGGACTGCTGGATAGAGACCCTAGGACTGTGAGCCTCGGGGGCCGAACCTCCAGCTGCCATGGGAGTGCATCATGAGGAACCCCAGAAGTCCTGCTCCGGGGTCCCGCCCCTGCTTAGGAGGACCAGGACCATGCTCACCGATGCCTCAGCTCCACCCCCTGCTGGAACCTCAGCTGCACATGCGTGTGGCTACGTGTTTGGCCATTTGCATGAAGACAACCTAGAACATCTCCCATCACAGCAGGTGAGTTGGCAGCCACAGGTGTCCAGCCTGGACTGAAGGGGGAGACAGCTACACTGCCCACACCCTACATGGGATCACGTCCCTGCAAGGAGACTTAGAATAATCCACATTGAAATGGGGGGGGGGGTTCTGTCCCCAGGAGGGCTTCCCAGATGTATCTGGGAGCCAGGTGTGGTGGTGCACACCTGTCATCCCAGTACTTGGGAGATTGAGACAGGAAGATCATAGGTTTCAGGCCAGCCTCAGCAACTTAACAAGCCCCTCAACCACTCAGCCAGACCCCGTTTCAAAATGAAACATAAAGCCGTGGTGTTGCATGTCGGGAGCCATTCCCTTCTCTGAGTTGCATAAACAGCCTGGCAAGGCGAGGATTTTGCCAAGTGTTGCTGATTTTGTTGATTGTGGCTGTAACAACAGAGGGAGGCTGGCGGAGGAACGAGTTGACTGCTCCTTGACCTGGGAAGGAGGAGGGGTGCTGCGTGAGAGCACGATGTTTGTCTGCTTGTTGGTATTAATATTATATACACCTGGTGCTATGTTGTTAAGGTTGGCATTGTGTACATCTGATGCTCTGAAAGAATATATAAGGTCCGTCGCACGGCAGTATGGACTGATTGTCCTCCCGATAAGGCTACGGTATTGACCGCAGTTCTCTTTTTCTTTTTTTTTTTTTTTTTTGCGGTACTAGGGATTGAACGCAGGGGCGTTCTACCTCCGCGCTACACCCCCGGCCCTATTTTTTATACTTTATTTTGAAACCGGGTCTCACGAAGTTGCGGAGGGCCTCACTAAGTAGAGAGAGAGAGAGAGAGAGAGAGAGAGAGCTGAGCTGAGGCTGGCCTTGAACCCGGATCCTCCGGTCTCCACCTCCCAAAGTACTGGGCCAGTGCCATCTTGGGTGTGGCTGAGGACAGGCAAGGGGCTGGGTGTGCCCTGCAGGTGCTGGACACAGGAGAGCAGCTGATGGTCCCTGTGGAGGTTCTGG
>PVJS01045519.1:0-16203 GCA_004027185.1 Glis glis
TCCAGTCTCCGCCTCCCAAAGTACTGGGATTACAAGCGTGCGCCACCACGCCCGGCAGTCCTTTTTATTTTGGGACAGGCTATCCCTAAACTTGAGGTCCTCCTGCCTCAGCTTCACGGGTAACTGTGATTACAGGCATGCACCACCAAGTCCAGCTGTACTTTCTAAAGTCTTAAATCAAAGCTAAATTTCAGTTAAATACTTTAATTGTTAAATACTATAATAAAGAGTAAATTATTCCAAAATTAATTCAACTGAGAGTATATTTTACTCTATAACAAGGTCTTGAGCAAAGTCACTGAGAACTAATCTAGTTATAAGATCGATATAATAAAAACACAAAGTCTTTTCTTGGAAAAAGAATCTCAATAAAAAGCATGATTCATTACAATAATCTGAGATTAAATAAAACTAAAGTGAACCTAACTAAACATACTTCAGTTTTCAAAAGTGTACTTATAGAAAATGACTGATTTATTCCTACACTTTCAATCTCAAGCTAACAAGTTAGGCAAGCACCTACTATGATCTAGGAATGTACTAAGAATCAATGATATAATTAACACAACTTTGTTCCATAGAGCTTACACAAAACATGAATTCCATTCTTATGTTTCAAAGTGCTTACTGCCCACAACTCAATATGAAATCAGCATAATCCATTATGAAATTTTAGAGTTTGTAAGTAGATTTTTCTGTAACAAAATTAAAAGCATTTCAACAATTCCCTCAAACTCTAAGATCAATACAATTCTGTAGTAGGATGAAATTTAAGAATTTAGCTTATTTCTTATATTATCCTTTTTCATCAATTATCTAAAAACAACCTTGGAATATGATTTCTATGACATGATTTTAAAACACAGACAGGAACACACGCGCGCGCGCGCACACACACACACACACACACACACACACTCACACCATGAAACCTGCAATTACAAACCTGCTGAAATTTTAGAATTCTAAGGATATAAAATCTCTCTATATATAAAATCTAAGAAGATTCTGAGAATGGGATAGGTCATTAAGCAATTTAAAAATCCGATTCATATTTCCTAAATATAACACTAGATGCTAGAAAACTGCAATTAAAAGTTCTGAAGCACAATTATTTTGAAAGTAAAATTGTCAACTACAGAATAAATAATAGTTTTTAAGGTATGTGAACACTTTGAGACTTAAAAACCATGAACATTTTCTGAATTTAATTTAAAGTATTGCTTCACGAAGAAACAAATCCAAGAAAGGGACATCCTTGGAAATCACAAACTAAGCAGTCAGAAAAGAAACTATAAGAATACATTATCCTGTAGCATCTCAAGTAAATGTTAACAAATGATCCTGGAAGTTAAAAAAGTAGAAGTATACTGTAACATAAATATATTAGTAACATTTCTGATTTTTTAAAAAACATAAAAGTCAGAACTGAAATGCCAAAGGCCTATGTTCCAGGGAAAGGGAGAAATTAGTTACAAATGCTGCCTAACTGAATTCAATGCCCAGAACAGGAATCAGACATACATAATTCCCAAACTGGGAGGAAAAAAAAAATACCTCAGTACATTCAGCTAAAGACATGAAAGGAAAGGGGAAGCCAAAACAATAAAATAATACAACCTTCACCACAGCCTTCAATATTAAGAAACAGGTGATCTTTCGTCACAACTTTCAATGTTAGGAAAAGACCCAAACGAAAAGAATTCAAGTCAAAAGTACTAAATAGTTAAAAAAAAGATACAATGACAACAGTTAAAGCACACCAAGTGTGAGTAATAGCCCAACAGTTATGTACCTAACAATATAATATATAGAAACTTATAAAGTAAAAATGCTAGGAATATAAGCAAGTGGAAAATCCACATAACTTAGTGAAAATCTTTCCATATACCTCTTAGAAAATGAAGAATGAAAGTATATTATGCAAGATTATAGAGGACTCAGAAAAAGAATTAGCTGTTATATTTGTAGTGGAACTTGATATATCATGAGCAAAGAATATACAGAGAATATTTGGTTAAAAAAATCAAACAAGCTGGGCATGGTGGAGCATGCCTATAATCCTTGCAATGCTGAGACAGGAGGATTGCAGGTTGGAGACCAGCCTCAGCAACTTAGCAAGACCCTGTTTCAAAATAAAAAATAAAAAGGACTTTAGCAAGACACAGTGGCACACGCCAGTAATCTCAGTACTTAGGAGGCTGAGACAGGAGAACTGAGGTAGAAGTTCTAGGCCAGTGCACAGTAACATAGACCCTGCTTCAAAATTAAAAAAACGAAATAGGACTGGGGATATAGCCCAGAGGCAGAACACCCTGGGGTCCAATCTCCAGTAAAATGGAGGGAAGTGGGAGGGAGGGAGGGAGGGAGGGAAAAGAGGAGGAGAAAGGGGGAGAGAGGGGAGAGAGAAGGGAAGAAGGGAGAAGAAGGGAGGGAAAGGAGAAGGGAAGAGGGCTGGGGATGTAGCTAGGACTTAGAATGCCCCAAGTTCCATCCCCAGTGCCAAAAATTAATTAATTAATTAATTAAAATCAAACAAACAAACATACTTGCTACAGATTTTAAAATAAGAATTTATACAAGGTTACAATATTCTTGGTCTTGGTCCACAAAGCTGGAAGTAACTAAAAATTAACAATAAAAGACACTCTATTTGAAAATTAAAATAAAAAAGACAAAACATCTACTAACTAATTCTCAGAATTCAAAGGAATAATAATTAAGATTATGAGTATATTATTAGCTACAGGATTTTGGCCAAATCTGTCCTTGAGGAAAAATTTAAAGCTTTAAATGTATTAATTAGAACCCAGGAAAGACTTAAATAAATAAGATTTTAAAATAAAATACAAATCAAATATCAATGTAATTAATGGTGATAAAAACAGAAATAAGAGAAAAATTTTCCATTAATAGAATCAAAATGGCTAAAGAAAATGAAAAAAATTACAAAATGTTATTAAAATTAGAAAAATGAACACAACTATGAATCCATACATGTAAAATTCTAAACAAAAAGAATGGTTTTCTAGAAAAAGGAATCATCAAAATTAACTCAAATAAAGATAGGATCATAAAGATATGTGGGATATGTGCACTGAAGAAATCTTAAGGGTAGTCATAGACCTACCTTTCAAAGTGGCACTGACCCCAAATAGACTGAGAGGAATGTCTACCAGATTTATGGAGCATTATCATAATACTTAAGAAATAGACTATTATTAATTTATTTATAAGACGCAGAAAACAGATGGGAAAACTCTTTAGCTCATCATAATTAACCCCATTAACAAACCTAAATAGAAAAAAAACCCCAAATAATATATATGTTAGCAAATTAAATGCAGAAGTAGTGTAAAAAGCATTGTAAAATGACTACAATAAAGATAAAAGGAAACACAAAGATACAGAATTATATATGAAGAAAGTGATTTTCCCTTGCCTGAAATCCTTTTCCCAACATTTTGAATCTTCAGGTCTAAGCTTATATTTTACCTTCTAAAACAGTACCATTAAAGGAGGCACTCTCTTCATCTCTACCACACTAGACATCCTCTTCATTTCCTCCTTAACACTATCATAGCTTAAAATCCCCTTGTTCTTGGGTACTTGCTTGCTATCCCTCTCTTCTCCACATAAAAAAGAATCTTTCAGACCTCTCTGTGCTATCACTAATGTGTGGCACAGTTCCTGGTACAATGCAGTATCTAAGTAAATCCTTATCAAATAATTATTTAAAATAAATCCATGCCGGGAGTGGTGGTGCACACTTGTAATCCCAGTACTTGGGAGGCTGACACCGAAGGATATGGGTTCACGGTCAGCCTCAGCTACTTAGTGAGGCCCTCCGCAACTTAGTAAGACCCTATTTCAAAATAAAGAATAAAAAAAAAAAGGGCTGGGGGTGTAGCTTGGAGGTAGAATGCCCCTGGGTTCAATCCCCAGTACTACCAAAAAAAATAATAATTAAAAATAAAAAATAAAAAAGATAAACAAATCATGACCATCTTCAGTAAATGTGTTGATTCACCATTTTAAAATATTAGACATACAAAGAACATGGATCCCCTCAATAAAAGTAAATTACCATATCCATTACCATAAAAATACTTGTTGAATCAAAGGGGAAACTTTTGTTTTTGATATTCTACTAAAAATCAAAGGTGTGCATGTGTGTATGTATTTATGTATCTATATAGATGTGTGTGTGTGTGTATGTGTGTGTGTGTGTGTATAGCTTTAAAAGTTTAAAGCTTAGTAAAAACTTAAATCAGAAACAAGATGTTCAAATCAGAAATAGTAGTAAACATTTCAGAAAAACTAACAGTAAGACCAGAAGAACAAAACATAACACCCCTAGAAGTATAAATACTGAAAAAGGAAATTACAGAATGCCATCATTTGCAAAAAACATAATCATTGTTCTAGAAGTTTCAAGAGAATCATCTTTAAATAAATGGTAAGATCAACGTAAAAAATCAATAGCTTTCCTTTCTAGCAATAACCCATTAGAAAATGAACCGCCAAACACAAGAAAAGATGTAATTCACAATAACAAAAAAAAAAAAACTAGAAAGTATCCAGGAATGCACCTAACAAGAAAAGTATAAGACCTACATGAAAAAATTACAAAACTTTACTAAAGGATATATAAGAACACCTGAAGAAATGAGAGCCATACCATGTTCCTGGATGGGAAGACTCAATAAAGATGTCAATTCTCCCCAAATTAATCTGTAAATTCAATGCACTTCCAATCAAAATCCCAAAGGGATTTTTAATGGAACTTGACATGTTGACTTTAAAGTTCATCTGGAAGAGAAAATACACAAAAATTGCCAAAATTTTTTTTGAAAAAGACAACCAGAAGGGATGCCCTACCAGATGTCAAATATAATATAAAATGACAATAATGAAAACTGAGTATTGAAACAAGAACATATATATTTGGGACTTTTAAAATATGATAAAGGTGGTATTTCAAGTCAGTGGGAAAGGCATATCATGCAATGAGTTATTTTGGGAGAATGGCTATGAAGCTGGAAAAAATCATTAGACCACTATCACAGAGTATTTAAAAAATCCAGATGAAATAAAATCTACTTGAAACAAAACTAAAACTAAGTAATAGAAGAAAATGTGAGACTAAATTGCTATAAACTGCAGTTAAAGACAGCTGTCCTGGAAAGATGCAAAACCTAGATGCTTGTAAAGAAAAGACTGACAGATTTTGACAGTATAAAAATAAAAATTTAAAGATATCATAAAATAAGAAAATTGATAGGCTATGGGGAAAATACTACAAATTATAGTGTATATATCATTAAAGAGAAATTTTTAAATTTTTGGTAAGAAAAGAATAAACACAATGGGAAAAGTCTTATGAGTAAGCAATTTATAGAAAAAAAAATAAAAATATTCAGTAAATATGCTCAACCTCATTGGGAATGAGGTGAAAACAAAATCCATTATCATTTTTCATCACAATACCTAATGTTTTGGAGAAAATTTTGGTAAAATCTAAAGACCAACATTTAAAATGCAATTTTCTAGCTGGGCGTGGTGGCGCACACTTGTAATCCCAGTATTTTGGGAGGTGGAGACCAGAGACCGGATGATCCAGGTTCGCGGCCAGCCTCAGCTCTCTCTCTCTCTCTCTCTCTCTCTCTCTCTCTCTCTACTTAGTGAGGCCCTCCACAACCTCGTGAGACCTGGTTTCAAAATAAAGTATAAAAAATAGGGCCAGGGTTGTAGCGCAGAGGTAGAACGCCCCTGGGTTCAATCCCCGGTACTGCAAAAAAAAAAAAAATGCAATTTTCTTTCTAGAATTTAGTCTACAAAATATTTGTACATGTAAGCAAATAAATAAGTACATGGACATTCATTATAATATTTTGATTAATATGGAAAAACTAGAAATAACTAACATATCAATCAACAGACTAATGGTTAAATAAACTATATGGAATAATAAATAGCTACCTTACGAATAAAATAAATTACGTGTGAAGTCCTATCCCTCAACCATCTAACACACCTACTGTATTCATTCTGTCCCATCATATATCTCTTTAGTCTGCTTTAACTTCATAATGTTATTAATACTCACAGTTCCCTTCAATTTGTTTCTTTTCTTCCTCTCATTTAAATACAAATAGGGCAGAGGGTCTCGTAGACCTATCCCTTGCATCTAGAATAGAACCTTAAACATTAAGTACTTAAAAAATATTTACCAATGAACATATGAATATTGATGCAGAAACATCTCTACATTAGGTGGAAAAAACAAGCTACAGCAAAATAAACTTGGTATGTCCCTATTTAAATTGAATTAAAAAGCAAAACAAAATATAAGAATGTGCAAAAATACACATGAAAAATTTCAAAATTGATAAACAGTGGTAATCAAAGAAGAAAAATCAATGACGGAATTGTGTCTTAATCATACGCGTCTATACTATTTACCTTAGAAAAACGACCCTGTACTTTTCTATCATGCGATTTTTAGCAAGTAATCAAGGGGAAGAAACAAAACTTTTTCAGACTATCAAAAAAAAAAAAAAATCAAACAGGGTGTGGTGGCACACCCTTATAATACCATTACTTGGAAGGCTGCAGACAGGAGGATCACAGGTTCACCACCAGACTCAGCTAATTAATGAGGCCCTCAACAACTTAGTGAGGCCCCGTTTCAAAATGAAGAATAAAATATAGGGCTGGGGATGTAGCTAGAGGTAGAATGTCCCCAGGTTCCATCCCCGGTACCACACACACAAAATAATAATAATAATGATAATAATAATAATAATAATAATAATAACAACAACAATAATAATAATAATGATAATAGCTGGTGGTGCATGCCTGTAATTCCAATACTTGGGAGGCTCAGACAGGAGGATCCCCAGTTTGCAACTAGCCTTAGAAACTTAAGCCCTCCGCAACTTAGACCCCATTTAAAAATAAGAAAAAAAATAGGACTTGGGATGTAGCTCAATAAAACACACACACACCACACAGCATAAAATAGGGCTTGGGATGTAGCTCAATAAAACAAACACACACACACACACACACACACACACACACACACACACCCCACAGCATTTCCATATGTCTAGCAAAAATTCCACGAGAGCTACCATAACAATTTGCATTATTTTTGAAATATATAGGATTAACTTGCTGGTATATGTAACTCAGTTTAAAGTATCCATGTGCCACCAAATTATTTTTAAATGAAAGAACAAGTGCTGATATTGAAATGTACACTGAATTTCAGTTAAAGTAACTGCTTGTTTTTCAAGAGGAGTTGATTAAATATTGTTCTCTTTTTTCATTCTTTTTTCTTCTGTATCCAGTAACTCTTCTGGAAGATTTACTTAAGTATCATTTAGATATTTTGGTTGCACAAATGTGTGAATTTTGACAAATATATAGTTAAGTAATCACCATTATAATTATGATAAAAAATATTTGAAACACCAAAAAATTTCTGCCTTGTTCCTTTGTAGGCAATCATGTACTGCTTTCCTCTGTCCCTTAATAACCATGATGTGTTCTTTATTTTCCTTTTTTCTTTTTCAGATAAGATGGGAAAGCACAGATGTTTGAATCCATCTTCTTTCTCAAACACAAGCTTTTGAGATTCATCCATGTTGTTGTATCCGACAGTTCATTTCTTTTTATTGCTGAATAATATTTCCTCATACAGATGTTCCACAATTTGTTTAGGTATTCACCAGCTAACGAACATTTGAGTGCAATCTTTTATCTGAGCATGTTTTCATTTCTCTTGGGTTAATACATAAGAGAATAACAGGTCATATGACAAGCATATGTTTAGATTTATAAGAAACTGCCAGACTTTTGCAAATTATAGTGCCATTTTACACAACCATTTCCAATGTATGAAAGTTCTAATTACTCTAAACACTAACAGTTGCTATTTTCTGTCCCCTCTCCTTTTTTTCCCCACCCCTGTACTCTACTAGGACAAAGTTATATTAAAATAACACTGCAGTTTCTCTGCATTTTCCTAATGGTTAGTGACTGATGTTGAACATGTTTTCCTAAGTTTAACTGTCATTAGTACATCTTCTTTGATAAAGTATCTGTTAAAACCTTTCCCTCAATTTTTACTGAGTTCTTTGTTTCCTCATTATTGAGTCAAGAGGATTCTTAATATATTCTGGATACAATAACTTTATCAGATAGGTGGTTTGTATATATTTTCTCAATATTGGTGGCTTATCTTTTCATCTCAATATCTTCTGAAGAACAAGTATTTAATTTTAATGAAGCAAAATCGATTTTTTGTTCTAGGTGTGTGTTCTGTGTACCCTAACTTAATACAGGGTCATAAAGATTTTCTCCCATGTTCTCTTTTAGAATTTTCATTGTTTTGGCTTTTACATCTCAGTTTATGATTCACTTTAGGTTAATTTTCATATGCAGTGCAATGTTTGGGTGGAAGTTCCTTTTCGTAAAAGGATATTTAAACACTTCAACCCTATTTGTTAAGAAAACTACATTTTCTTTATTGAATTGCCTTGGCATCTTTGTCAAAAAGCCAACTGATCATGTTCTATGGATCTTCTCTAGACCATTCTGTTTCATTAGCCAGTATATTTATACCTTCATCAATAACACACTGTTGTATAGTTAGTGTAGCTTTATAGTCCGTCTTGGTTAGTAAAGTTTTGTTTACAGTAAGTCTTGAAATGTTCCACCTTAGTTCTTATTTTTCAAAACTGTTTTGGCTACTCTAAGGCCTTTCCTATATAGACATTAGAAAGTCTATTTCACCCCAACCCCAAAATCTGGTGGGATTTTCATTGGAATTGTGTTAAATATATAGGTCCTTCAGCAGATAGGGAGAGGAACAGACATCTTAACAATACTGAGTTTTTCAATACATGAACATAATATATACATGTATATATATATTTTCATAGTATATATTTCATATTTTCATTTATTTAGGCCTTTTTCTTTCACAAATATTTTTTAGTTTTTAGCATGTAAACTACTTACTTTGTTAAATTTATCTGTAATTGTTTCATATTTTCTGGTGTTATAACTGGTACTTCAAAACAATTTTCCTTTTCCAAATGTTGATTTCTAATATATAGAAATATGAGACTTTGCTAAAATCTTTAGTTCTAATAGCTGTTTTATAGATTCCATCAGTTATATATAGACAATCATGTAATTCATATACTTTGTTTTTTTCCAATTTTTTTTCAATTTTGATTTACCTGACTAGGACCTCTAGTAATTGGTGAATAAGAATGATGAGAGTGAAAATTTTGTTCTCAATCTTAGGAAGAAAACATTCAGTCTCACCATTAAGTATGATGTTGGCTATGGGTTTTTCATGAATGCCCTTTATCAGGTAGAAAGTTCTCTTATATTCTTAGTTTACTGGGAATTATCCGTGGACGCTGAATTTTGTCAAATTCTTTTTCTGTTATCTAATGAGATTATAAAACTCCTTTTTCCTTTAGTGTACTCACATCATAAATTACACTGATTAGTAAATATTAAACCAACTTTATATTCCTCGGATATACAACATTTGGTCATGAGGTATTATCGTATTTACCTGCTTACAGTTTACTAGGATTCTGTATGTGTTCACACTATATACTGGTTTGTAATTTCCTTTTCATATCTTTGCTTAGCTTTGATATCAAGGTAATGTAGCTCTCAAGTATGGGAATGTAATCCCTCAGGTGTCTATATTCTAGAAAGTTAGTGTAGAATTGGTATTATTTCTTTCTTTAATGTTTCATATAACTTGCACATGAAGTCATTTGGACTTAAAGTTGTCTTGCTGCAAGATTTTTAATTAGAAATACAGTTTCTCTCATAGACGATATTACTTAGAGTACGTATTCTTATAGGAGATCTGGTAGTTTGTGTTTTTTCTGGAATATGCCCACTTCATTTAACATTATTAGTATATGTATATGGATAGGATTTGTAGTAGCATTACTTTTTCATTGCTCAGTGACAATTTGTATATTCTCTACTAATTTTATTAGAGCTTTATCAATTTTAATAATTTTAAGAACCAACATTCAGGGGTATTTTCCCCCTCTCTGTTTTTTATTGTTGTTGTTACTCTCAGTATCATTAATGGATTCTGCTTTTATCCTTATTATTTCTTCATTCTGTCTGCTCTGGTTTAATTTCTCTTCTTTTTTAGTTTTTTATAGTACAAAGATTTAGATCACTTATTTGAAAATTGCCCTCTTTTCTAATATAAACATTTAATATTCCCTCTAAGCACAGCTCTAGCTACATTAACACAAGTTCTGATATATTTCATTCAATTCAAAACATTTTCGAAATTATTTGTGGCTTCCTCTTTAACCCATTTATTACTTTTAGGGTATACAGGTTAACTTCCAAATAGTTGGAGGTTTCCAGACAGCTTTTTATTTGTTTTATAATTCCATAATAGTCAAATAACATATAATTTATTAATTGGAGTCAAAATACTTTAGAAATTTTGTTTATAGTAAATAAAAATCACTTTGTTGTGGGAATTTTAAATTAATAGAAAGATTAATTGACGAAAAGGCATACTGCACAGAATTGTACAACTAAAAATGGTTAAATGGTAAATTTTATATTATGTATATTTTACAATAAAAAAACGAAAAAAGGAAAATAATCATCATTGGTTTGTAAAGTTTACTGTTCACTATCAAATTTGAGATTTTAAAGAAGTCATTTAGAAAGAAATATTGTTAGTACTGGGATTTCTTTTAAATGCAACAAAGAGAAAAACATGAATGCACCATTTTAAGAATCCTAAAATTTTTAAAGGTGGAAAAGATATTAAAGATCACATAGTGAAAATGCCTATTCTCAGTTATCTCTTAAACATTTTTATTTTCTTCTAACTCAAGTTTTGTATCTTAACACCTTGCTTCTTCAAGTCTATCACTATTATTATCTATTACATCTAAACTTTGAGCTACATTCCAGGAACCTAAACTTTTTCTCTCATTCAGTCTGTCCTCTTCTGGATCATTTCTTTCCTATCCACTTCAGTTAACTGTGCTATCTCTCAGTGTATTCTCCCGCCACCTCCCTCAAAATATACCTTCATAAGCTTATATCCCTTCATCAATTCATTTAAATACTGACATGTCCTCTATACTATCTTGGGCTTTTTTTTTTTTTTTTGCGGTACCGGGGATTGAACGCAGGGGCGTTTTACCTCCGCGCTACGCCCCCGGCCCTATTTTTTATGCTTTTTATTTTGAAACCGGGTCTCACGAAGTTGCGGAGGGCCTCACTAAGTAGAGAGAGAGAGACAGGGAAAGAGAGACAGGAAGAGAGAGAGCGAGAGAGCTGAGGCTGGCCGCGAACCCAGATCCTCCGGTCTCCGCCTCTCAAAGTACTGGGATTACAAGTGTGCGCCACCACACCCGGCTTTATCTTGGGCCTTTTTGTTTGTTAAATTACATACCAGGGTAATTTCATCCATAAACACCATGATCTTTTTAGCCACTAACTTAAAATATTCATCCCTCCCAAGGACTTTTTAGCTGATCTTCCAGTCTGTTATCTAAACTGCTAGATATCTCCCCCTGGATCTGTAATAGGCACTTCAATTAAATATATCTTAAACTGGTTGGTTTTTGTACCCTCTTCCCCATCTCCAATAAAGAAAAAAAAAAGCTCTTCCTCCTGTATTTTTTCTCAGAACAAAGAACACAGTTTTGTTTTTTCTTTTTTTCCTCACTGAGTCCATTTACCACAGGTAATACTCAATGGAAGGCAGTAACAGCAGGGGATGTCTAATAGACTACTGTTAAATAAATTGTAGAGCCATTTACTCATATAAACATATACACATGCACACATTCTTATATATACACATATGCATACATACTACTTTAAAACATAAGCTCAAATAGTTAAAAGTTAGATTTATTAAGTATTCTAATCCCTTTGAAATGTAAATCAGATCTTACAACTCTTGTTAAAAAACTGTCTAATGGTTCCCATTTCATATTGATAAAAAGCCAAAGTCTCTCCAAGGTCCCAAGATGGCAAGAATTACTATCTGTTGGGTCATTTATGTAATCCAAGCTCCAAGAACACTACAGGTGTTTAATAAAATAATTGTTGAAAGAATAACTTCCAATGTTTGGTTGAGATCCAATGGAAAAGAATATTCTTGTCATATTAAACAATTGGGTCTGGCGTGGTGGCTGTACTTGGGAGGCTGAGACAGGAAGGTTGCAAGTTCAAGGCCAGTCTCGCTACTTAGTGAGATCCTATTTCAAAATAAAAAATAAAAAGGGATAGGAGGTATAGCACATAGAACACACTGGGTATAACTCCAAGTACCACAAAAAAAAGTAATACTGAAACACTAGATATGTGCTTTCTTAGAATCAGACGTAAGTATACATATACCATATTTAATAAATTTCAGTACTTACCCAAACAAATCAGTGCTTTCATTGGTACTTTTCCTTACCCATCAATTTTGCTTACTATGAGTCTAAAGATAATATTTTATGCCATGAAATAAAAATAGACTACATTTGTGCTTGCTTGGGATTTCCATTAAAGTCCAAAATATTAAAATTGGGAAAAATAGTGAACACTTTTGTGTTTTGTTTTGTTTTGTTTTGTTTTGTTTTGTTTTGTTTTGTGGTACAGGGGATTAAACTCAGGGGCATGCTATATACCCAGCTCTATTTTGTTTTTATTTTTGCTTCTTTGCAACAGTGTCTCACTAAATTGCCCAGGCTGGTGCTGAAACCACTATACTCCTGTCTTAGCCTCCAAAGAACTGGGATTAGAAGCATGCACCACAGCACCTAGCCTTGGACTCTTTTAAAGGAAAGGTTTTTGAACATTTGTATTAGCATCAGTCTAGATGAAATTAGCAAGAGAATGTCTAAGTTTAAACTAAATTGAATTCTGCATAGAGATTAGTTCCTAAAAAGCTGAATTTAACATATAGATGACAAATATCATACACAACCAAAAGTAAAGCAATGCTCCTCCCTTTCCACCAAAAAACTCACCCAAAAAGGGACAGTCAAGAGACATATTAGCTAAAACAATGCAAGTCTGGCACATAATTTACATAAAAGGCACATGACAGATTCTTTTTAAGGCAAACAAATCTAACAAGATTAAAAATTTATTCCTGGACATATGATCAATTCGAAGTGCTGAGTGTCACTGTAAACAAGCCTTTTAAAAATTACTTTTAGCCGGGCACAGTGGCACATGCTTGTAATCCTAGTACTTGGGAAGCTGAGACAGGAAGATCACAGGTTCAAGGTCAGCCTTAGCAACTCAACAAGGCCCTCTGCAATTTAGTGAGACCCTGTTTCAAAAAATAAAAACTAACCCAGGCGTGGTGGCACATGTTTGTAATCCCAGTACTTGGGAGGCTGAGACTGGAGGATCTGGGTTAGCAGCCAGCCTCAGCTACTCAGTGAGGCCCTCCGCAACTTAGCGAGACCCTGTTTCAAAATAAAGAATAAAAAAAGGGGGCTGGAGGTGTAGCTCAGAGGTAGAAAATAAAAAAAATAAAAACTAAAATAGGGCTGGGAGGTGTAGCTCAGAGGTAGAATGTCACTGGTTTCAATTCCCAGTAACACATACTCACACACACACACAAAGTAGTAAGTGGTGATTATTAGAACTAGATTCTTAGAACTGTCCTCAAGAACCATTTCACAGGACTGAAATATTAAGAGATTTCTATAAATAAGTTGTTTTTTATTTATTGGCATGATAAAAAGGTCTGCAAGCTATTAGATAACCTTGGAATATCACCTTTGAAAGGTATCATTAAATAATTATTATTTTTGCAAAACATATATGAAAATTGCAATCATGAAAATCCATGTCCATGAAAAAAAAAACTTCATTAATTGTGACTGTCCCTTTTTGGCTTCTCCACTGAATCTTATTTTTCTAATTGACTGATTTTGTTGTGAGCTGGCAGACAAGAAGCAGCCGGCATACAAAGTTTGAGTTACATGAGCCTTGACACAAAAGTTTTGCTTTCATCCTAAAAATAGGACTACTTTGCAACTGGTCTAACCAAATATAACATCAAAATATCTCAAATTACAAAGATTAAAAATTAATTATCACTTTCATTATTAAAAGAAACTTCCTGGGTGATCCAATAAATATTGTCAGCTAAGTAATTTGGACATGGGCCTCAATGATGAGGTAAGTTAATTTCTGGTTGACAGGGTTTGTGTCTTTACTGATGAAGGTTTGCACCATAGCACTTCACACATCAAATGTCGATTAAAAAATGGTTAAATTTAACATAATACTACATTTTATTTCCATCATTTAAAATACAAAAAAATCAATATGTTCAATTTTTAGAAAGAGATCTATAAGAATTTCCCAATTAACACCAATGTTCTATTCGTCTGAACAAACTGTCTTCTCTCAAAGAAGCTGATGTTTATGCCACCAACTCTCTACCAATCACTCTGACCTGAACAGCTCTGAAATTGTTAGATCTTGTTGCAGGTATGAATGCTTCTCAATGAGAAAGGTTCTTGTGGTAGAAGGCAGAAATGCCAACTTACTATGCAAATACCACTCAAGTCTCATATATTCCCACACAGTCATGTACTGAATAATGTTTACATTATGAAAATCAAGTTTACATGTTCTTTGCACAGCAATATAGACCTTCATGCTATAATGTAATAAATACACTATGATTAAGCTTCACATTTTGCAAAATAGCACATTAAAAATAATATGGTTTAAGAAAACAAGACTGAGGATATTCCACTCAAAACTTACGCAACTGTATAATAAGAACATTAAAACAAATAGCATTCGTAATAAAAATACTAGCACTCTTAAAAAGACATATTAAATTCCCACAAGTAAAAAAAAATACAATACACCTGTCTTGACAACTTTTAACAGAATAGAGAATCCTATATAAAGCACTTGCTTTTTTTTTGGTGGTACTAAGAGATTGAACCCAAGTTGGGGCATTTTACCTCTGAGCTACATCCCCAAGCCCTGTTTTCTGTTTTGTTTTGAAAAAGGGCCTCACTACATTGCTGAGACTGTCCTTGAACCTACAATCCTCCTATCTCAGTATCCCAAGTACTGGGATTACAGGCATGCACCACCACGTCCAGCTTAAAAATCACTTTCAAGAGAAAACATTCAGCCAAACTAAGCAAAGGTGAAAAAATTAAGGTAACCATGATAGTACACTGTGTATTCATTCAGTCACTGCTATTTGGTGGCATAAAACTAAAAATATTTGGAGCTACTGTGTATAAACCAACATAAATTCTGATTTCTACTATGATCTTTTCCTCTATCTTTAGGGTACCCACACATAGACTCTAAACCAAAACATTTTTAAAAATTATGCCAGGAAACAGGTATATACTCAAACTGTCGTAAGAAGATTGAATAATATGGTTACCCATATACCTGCTAATTGTATAGGAGCACTGACATAGAAACATTCAATGGAGAAGCTCCACTAAAATATCACAGGCTTTGATCCATCACCTGGAATAATGATGACAAATAATATGAATTTTCACTTAATTAGCCATAAAAATATTTAAGTTTATACTGAGACCATTAAATTCCCCAAAACAATTATGTAGTTTCTCAATGCAAATGAAAATTATATTTGGTATGTTGCAAATGTAAACAAACAAACTGAATAGCCATCAACTTTATGTTTTACTTGGAAAATAGACTAAGGATAGATATACTTCACAAAAAGCTTAAGAATCCCCAAGAAATATGGCTGAGTTGTCTTTATGGTATGCATGTAAAATGTCTTTAAAATACATGTATACAAAATTTCAACCCAAATCCGTATTTTGGAAAAGAAAAAAAAATACAAATTTTTTTTGCAGTAACGGGGATAGAACCCAGGGGCATTCTACCTCCGGCTATTTTTTATTCTTTTATTTTGAAACAGAGCCTCCTAAGTTGCAGAGGGCCTCACTAAGTAGCTGAGGCTGGCCAGGAACCCAGATCCTCCGGTATCAGCCTCCCAATTACTGGATTACAAGGGTGCGCCACCACACCCAGCTCAAAATACAATTTTTTTTTTTTTTTTTGTGGTACTGGGGATTGAACCCAGGGGCGTTCTACCTCCGCGCTACACCCCCGGTCCTATTTTTTTATGCTTTA
>PVJS01045521.1:0-16203 GCA_004027185.1 Glis glis
GAGGTAGAACGCCCCTGCGTTCAATCCCCAGTACCGCAAAAAAAAAAAAAAGAATAAAAAAAATAGGGCTGGGGTGTAGCTCAGAGGTAGAATACCCTTGGGTTCAATTCCCAGTTCAGCAAAAAAAAAAAAAAGGCACTGGGGTGTAGCTCAGAGGTAGAATACCCCTGGGTTTGATCCCTAGTACCACATGTACAAAAACATATGATACTCAGAAAAACTCATTTGTCACCATTAAAAGTTGCTAGGGTACCAATTCATTGCTCTGAAAAATTGATAATTAAAGAAGAACCAAACATTTATCTGTTTCTTGTACAAATTTTATTTCTGAGTAACGAGTTAAGAGAAAAAATTTTTTCTCTTGAAAGAATTATAGCTAATGTGAGTTGGGCGTGATAGCTCACACCTGTAATCCCAGTACTTGGGAAGCTGAAACAGGAGGATTGAAGGTTCAAGGCCAGTGTGTAGTATCTTAGCAAGACCTTGTTTCAAAATAAGGAATGGAGGTGTAGCTCAGAGGTTCAATCCCCAGGATCTCCCACACACACACTCACACAAATAAAATTACAGCTAATGCATAAAAAATATATCTTGTACCTTTCTGGGGCTACTGGGGATTGAACCAAAGGACATTCTACCTCAGTTATACTCCAAGTCCTTGTTTACTTTGAAACAGAGTCTTACTAAGTTGCTGAGGTAAGCCTCAAACCTGCAATCTCCTGTCTCAGCCTCCCATGTGCTGGGTTTACAGGAGTGTACCACCATGCTTGGCTTATCTTGTACATTATTAACAAACAAAAATGAAGACAAACAGGAAAGTGCAATGTATAGCAGAAGACCACATCTTTTTATAATTTTATTTTTTGTGGTACTGGGGTTGAACCTAGGGGCATTCTTGAGCCCTTTTTTTTTTTTTTTTTTTTGCGGTACCAGGGATTGAACCCAGGGGCGTTCTACCTCCGCGCTACACCCCCGGCCCTATTTTTTATACTTTATTTTGAAACCGGGTCTCACGAAGTTGCGGAGGGCCTCACTAGGTAGAGAGAGAGAGCGAGAGAGCTGAGGCTGGCCGCGAACCCGGATCCTCTGGTCTCCGCCTCCCAAAGTACTGGAATTACAAGTGTGCGCCACCACGCCTGGCGAGCCCCTTTTTTATTTTTTATTTTTTTTATTTTTTTATTTTTTTTTTTGCGGTACCGGGGATTGAACGCAGGGGCGTTCTACCTCCGCGCTACACCCCCGGCCCTATATTTTTATGCTTTATTTTTGAAACCGGGTCTCACGAAGTTGCAGAGGGCCTCAATAGGTAGAGAGAGAGAGAGAGAGAGAGAGAGAGAGAGAGATCGCACGCGCGCATGCGCGCTGAGGTTGGCCGCGAACCTGGATCCTCCGGTCTCTGCCTCCCAAAGTACTGGGATTACAAGCGTGCGCCACCACGCCCGGCCTTTTTTTTATTTTGAAACAGGGTCTCCCTAGGTGACTGAAAGTCTCACTAGGTTGCCAAGGCTGGCCTTGAACCTTTGATCCTTCTATCTGGGCCTCCCAAGTATTGGGATTATATGCCTGAGGCATGGTGCCTGGCTCCAAGACCAACATCTTAACTATGTAAAGAGATTTTCAGTTGGACATGGTGGCTCACGCTTGTAATCCCAGTACTTGGGAGGCTGAGACTGGAGGATCCCAGTTTGCGGCCAGCCTCAGCTACTTAGTGAGGCCCTCTGCAATTTAGTGAAACCCTGTTTCAAAATAAAGAACAAAAAAAAAAAAATAGGGCTGGGGGTGTAGCCCAGAGGTAGAATGCCCCTGGATTCAATCCCTGGTACCACAAAAAAAAAGAGGTATTTTCAGCTCCAGTGAGAAAAAAAGTGAAAACAATTGTGCAAATGATTTTTTTTTTAATGATACTGCATTCTAGGCAGTGCTTCCCACTGAACTACAACCCCAGCCCACCTGATGGTTTCAAACTTATCTTTTCCTCAAGAAGTTTCTAAAAGTGCAGAGCTCTTTGATTTTACTTTTTAGCTTACATTTATCTTAGTGTGCTTTAGCATTTTGGAATCTAGAATTGGATATTTCAGGTTTAAAACTGATACCAATTTGCAGAATTTTAATACCCTTTTTTTTTTTTAAGGCTGAATCATGTCAAGGAGATTTAAGTACATTGGCCAGTGTGGTCACATCATTAGCAAATCTTGGAAAAACTAAAGATCTTTCTCAAAATAGTAATGAAATGTCTGTGATGGAAAGTTTAGGCAATGGTGATACCTCATGTGAACTTCATCAAGAAATGCAGACCAATGGTGATGTTTCAAGGTAAGGTCTACTTTAATAAGTATTTTCTAAAGTATCTTTTAGTGTTTAATGTAGTATTTTTAAGTTAAATATTATTTATAGAAGTTTCAGAAAACAAATATTTCCATTAGACTTAGAAAATTTAAGACATAGAATGTTTGAACTGAAAAACTGCATGTAGTATAAAATTTGTTTAAAATATTGATTGTTGTGCTAGGGATATATCAGTGGTGCAATGCTGGCCTAGCATGCTTAAGGCCCTGGGTTCATCCCGAGCAAGTGCCACAAGTTAAATTAAAATAAAATGTTGCACTTGAGTCATGGTAAGTACTTTGTTGAACATAGAATTTTAAAGAACTCTAGAAGGCGGCCTATCATTGAAAAATATGGGGAGCAGTTTTAAATAATTATTTGCTAACATTATTTATCATTCTAATCTCAAATTCTTAAGTTTACATTTAGCTATATAGCAACCAGTGTAAAAATATTCTCTGAAATATGTTTTTTCTTTTTTGTAGTACTAGGAATTGAACCCAGCGGTGCTATACCTCTGAGCTATACCCCCAGCCCTTTTTAATTTTTTGTTTTGAAACAGGGTCTCACTACTTTGCTGAGTTCTCACTGCGTTGCTGAGGCTGTCCTCGAACCTTTGATCTCCTTCCTTGGCCTCCCAAGTACTGTGATTACAGGCCTGCCCTACCATGCCCAGTTTCTCTGAAATTTTAAATAAAATTTAGACCTAACTTTGTGTTGTGTCAATAAAATCAACATAAGTTCTTACTCTTACTATTTCTAAATAAATTTTATTTGTAAAATAGACTCTAAGGATTTTTCTTCCCCACATGTTTTAAAGAGAGACTTTAATTCCTTGGTAGTATAGTACTATGATAATACATTGTTTCATATTATATATATGAAGTTTAATTTGTTGATTTTGGAGGAAATCACTGAAGTCAGTGAAATGGAGTGCTCAATAATAGCAAAGGACTATTTTCAGTTGTGGGTTTTTTGTTTTGTTTTGTTTTGCAGTGCTATGGATCAAACCCCCAGCCTCTTGCATGCTAGATAAGCACTGTACCACTGAGCTACAACCCCAGCCACTAGGCTTAAGTGTCAATATCAGAATTTGCATAAAATTTTCTTTTTATTATTGGAGATTGGCCAAGCTCACAGCTTCTGATATCTCCTTATAGGGCATTTGATACTCTTGCAAAAGCATTGAATCCTGGAGAGAGCACAACCTGTCAGAGCTCAGTAGAGGGCACGGAAGGAAGCATACACCTGATTGCTGGAGATTCAAGCATAAATTACATTGAAAAAGAGGGGCCACTTCTCAGCGATTCACATGTAGCTTTCAGGGTATTTCTGTGTTTTTAAAATTTTTATAATATGTTATTGTTTGATCTTCCTTTCAAAAATCAAAGTATGTTTGTTGTGCTTTTAAAGTCAGAAATATCCCTGGTAAAATTTCAAAACAAACTAAAAATATACATCTTGCTATCAAAGATAATGGTTCAATAAAGCATCCTGTTAATAAGTCAGCTATAATAGCAATTAATGGACTTAAGTTTAAGAATGTTAGCTTTTACAGCTATTTATCGTCCATCTCTCTGTGTCTGTCTGTCTGTCTGTATTAGGGATTGAACCCAGGGGCATTCTACCTCTGAGCTACACCCCACCCCTATTTATTTTTTATTTTGAAACAGGATCTCACTAAGTTGCTGAGACTGGCCTCAAACTTTCAACCCATGTCTTAGCCTCCCAAATAATGGGATTACAGGCGTGTACCACCATGCCCAGCTATTTGTTCTTTTCACTTTCAGCATTGACATTCATAATGTTTTGAGTGCACTGCTTTTGTTCAATGCCTAACTACTACTTTTTTAGTGTAAATCAATATCTATGACCCAGATACTATAAATAATAATATGACCCAGATACTATAAATAACTTCATTTATGTGTCTCTAGAAGGTGTAAATTTTTAATACATTTTAATTTGGGGTTTTTAACTTTGTACATTTTGGAGATGGTGCATTTATTTTGCTCCACTGTGGTACTGGGGATTAAACCCAGGGGCATTCTACCTCCAAGCTACATCTCCAATCCTTTTATTTTATTTTATTTTATTTTATTTTATTTTATTTTATTTTATTTCATCAGGTTCTCACTAAGTTTCTGAGGATCTCACTAAGTTGCCAAGGCTGGCCTTGAACCTGTGATCTTCCTATATCAGCCTCCCAAGTACTGGAATTATAGGCCTGCACAACAAGCCTAGCCTAAATAACGTGTGTGTGTGTGTGTGTGTGTGTGTGTGTGTGTGTGTGTGTGTGTGTGTGTTTGTTTCTGGGGATTGAACCCAGGGGCATTTTACCTCTGAGCTACACCCCGGCTTTTTATTTTTTGTTTTGAAACAGGTCTTGCTAGGTTGCTGCGAGTCTCGCTAAATTGCTGAGGCTGGTCTGGAACCTGCCATCCTCCTAGCTCAACCTCCCAAGTACTGGAATTACAAATGTGTGCCACCATGCCTGGCTCATTGTTTTGTTTTCTTAGTTTTATTTTCTGCCTTTGGATTTAAATGGGAGGAATTAACGGGAGAGTAAAATGAGAAATATATAGGCAGAGGACCCAGAGCAAGGAAGGACAGAGTTGTTCTTTAGAAAAAATTGTTCACATATTTTTTATGTTTGATATTGGTCCTCAATTGAAATAAATTTTTTGGACAGATGAATTAGGCAAATTAAAACTTTTGTTTTTCTTTCTGGAACTATTTTTTTTCCATTCTATCTTTGACCTATACTCTGGGTGTCTTCAGAGTCAGCACTATGAAGTTTCTTCTCTCCTAACAAAGACAGCTTGTTTGAATCTTTATAGCCCTTTAAAATCAGTGAGTTTCTTGCTTAGTTCTTAGAGCCTGGTCATTTCATGGTTAGTTCTGTCTTTGAGGTGTACTTCATGAGTTCAGGACTTGACATCCATAATCAGTTAGCTCAATCCTCTTGTAGTTACTGAGCTAAATAATAGCATTTTGTTCCTCAATTGCATTTTTATGTATTGTATAGTTGTCAGCATATTTTTGTATACATTCCTTCATTTGCTCCTCACCACATTCTGTTGGCAAGATTAGAATTTTGTCCTCATTTGATAGTTGAAGAAAGAGATTTAGAGATTTTTCTTGTTCAAAGCAAGCTAGGTAGTAAGGAAAAATAGTCTAATAATGAAACTGGAAGCTTGAAAAATCTAGGACAATAGTATATTTAACCATTTCATTAAACTTGAGTTTTGGGTATGATTTTGTATACCTATTTCACTTGACTCTTATATTTTCATTATAAGAATAATCAAGGTAGAAGTATTTCAATTTAGAAGCAAGTTAATGAGACAGAAGTGAGGTCATTTCCAAAGCTGTTCTTTTGTGTCTGTTTTCTCAGTTTTAGAATCACAGTCCTTTTGGTCATCCGCATTGTAACTTGGGAGTCCTTGTCATTCTCCCCACGCCTCACTCCCCTCCATTCCATATCTGAAGCTTAACCTTTCTGGTATTTGAATTTGTTTCTCCTGATAATTCCCATCACCATATTTCAAGCCTTTTAAATTTTACAACCTGAACTGTTATGATACTATCTTTGCTTCCTGTCTTCTCCATCTTGTCCTGTGCACTATGATACCACAGTGGTACTTTTTAAAAATCAATTTAATTCTGTCCCTTGGCTATTTGTGAGCCATGGACTGAGGGTGCAGCTTAGAGGTAGAGTACAAGGCCCTGGGTTTGATCCCCAGCACTGTCAAAAATATTTAAAAATGAAGAAATTAAGCCAGGTGTGGTGATGCACAGATGTCATCCCAGCTACTCAGGAAGCTGAGGCAGGAGAGTCACTACTTCCAGGCCACGCTAGTCAACTTAGCAATATCTGAAAATACAGTGAAAAGCCTGGTGATAGAGTGGTAAATAGCAGAAGTTTTGCTAGAAGGGTGATTGCAGACAAGTAGTAACTTCTAAAATTGGTTGGTCATTTTAGGTCTTGCTGCACTCTTAAAAATCAGTTCAGTGTATTAAACTTTTTATAATTTGAAAAAATATATATCATCCTATTTATAAACTTAGGGTATCCACAGGCATTTTGGAGAAGCTTTAATGTAGAAAGACACCTTCCATATATTAGAAATCTTTTATCTTTTCAGTTAAAATACTGGTTAAATGGATTATTGTTTCTCTAGCCAAGTTAGCTTCCTGATTCATAACACTAGAGGTGTATTAAGTATGTATAACAGGTAAATTATAAAACATCTCCTTTTACCCAAGATAATATATAGTGTAGCAGTTTTTTAAAATAATGCATTCCTTTAGTATATATCACAAATTATTTTACTTTTTTGATTAAAGCATAGGAACATTTTCAGTTATGACAATTGCTATATAAATTAAAGCCATTCTAACCAATTTTTACACATTGCAACTAATTTATTTATTTAAAGGCAATTTTAAACTCCTAAGAAGCCGGGCATGGTGGCACACACTTGTAATCCCAGTACCTGGGAGGCTGAGACAGGAGGATCGCAGGTTCGCGGCCAGCCTCAGCTACTTAGTGAGGCCCTCCACAATTTAGTGAGACCCTGTTTCAAAATAAAAAAAATAAATAGGTCTGGGGGTGTAGCTCCGAGGTAGAATGCCCCTGGGTTCAATCCCCAGTACCGCAAAAAAACAAAAACTCCTAAGAAAATGGTATTCTTTATTGTCATTTTGCATCATACTTACTCTTCAGCCATAAAACTAATAATGTTTGTAATTGCCCCAATTTTTCAGGCTTCTTTTTCTCTATTCAATACTGGAAAGATATGATAGTATCTTGGCCAAGATAATAGTACCCAATTTTTTAATACATATACTCATATGTAGAAACAGTTACATCTTAATAATTACATTTAGAGAACTGTTGCAATTATATTTTATTTACTGCCCCAGTAAACATCTCTTAAACATTTAAAAAATTTTCTTCTTATATCTGGGCATGTAGCTCAGTTGTAGAGCATGTGTAAGGAAGGCCCTGGTTTCAATTCCCAGCACCACAAAAAAATTTTTTTCTCCTTATTTTACATGGAATTTCAACTGTTAGTTGTCCTGTTTTATTATTTGGCACCATTAATAAATAGGTGAACCATTTGTAACTAATACTGAACAAAGGCAGTTATGCTTTTTACGTTTTTATTTAACATTTTTAGAGAATTTTTATATCATTTTGATGAAAGTCTTTTGATCTGTTTAGCACCATAAATATTTTTGAGAATCTGATAAAAGCTGTGTATTCATTCCTCAGAAAAATACATATGAGCATGTTCACCTACCCCACTCCAGAGGTAGCCATTATGAACTGTGTAGTGTCCTTTCTGTGTATGTATGTGTGTATATATATATATACTCTTTAAGATAAGTTAGATCATCTACATTCTGTTCTGCAATTTTTACCACTTAGATGCCTGTGAGATTTTTTTCTCTGACATTATAACTCAGTTTATTTTACTAATTTTAATACCTACAGGGTATCTGTTCTTTTTTTTTTTTATGGTACCGGGGATTGAACCCAGGGGTATTCTACCTCCGGGCTATACCCCCAGCCCTATTTTTTTGTTGTTGTTCTTTATTTTGAAACAGGGTCTCACTAAATTGCAGAGGGCCTCAGTAAGTAGCTGAGGCTAGCCGTGAACCCCGATCCTCCTGTCTCAGCCTCCCAAGTACTGGGATTACAAGCGTGCGCCACCATGCCCGGCCATGATATTCTGTTCTATAGCATGAATGATTCTACCCTCTAGTAATGAGAGTTTGGATTGTTGACAGCATTTAATTTTACCATCAGAAGTAATGCTATAGCCGGGTGTGGTGGCATGAGCCTGTACTCCCAGTACTTGGGAGGCTGAGACAGGAGGATCACAGGTTCGAAGCCAGCCTCGGCAACTCAGCAAGGCCCTCAGCATCCTAGCAAGACCTTGTTTCCAAATAAGAAATAAAATCAGGCTGGTGGTTGTAGCTTGGAGATAGAATGCTTCTGGGTTCAATCCCTAATACTATTTAAAAAAGAAGAAGAAGTAATTCTACAGTAGATGTCCGTATTCTTACATGTGCTTTTGTTTTCTTTTAAGATGGAGGTGTCACCGTGTTCCCCAGGCTGGTCTCAAACTTCTGGGAACAGGTGATCCTCCCACCTCAATCTCCTAAGTAGCTAGGACTAGAGGTGCCATCACCACACTCCTTTGTGGTTTTTTTTTTTTTAATATGTCTGCAAGTATTTTTCTGGAATAGAGATTTAGGAGTGGTATTATAAGCTAAATATCCCGTATTTGACATGCTTGGAACCAGAGGTGTTCAGATCTTGGCAGTTTGGAATCTTGCTAGAGGCTTTATTGGTTGATCATTCCTAATGTGAAAATCCAAAATACTCCAAAACCAAAAAATTTTGAGCTTTGGTGCCCAAAATGTTTCAGGTTTTTGGGTTAGGATTGTTCAACCTGCATTAGTATGTATTTGTTTCCCTATAGCCTCATTATACTTGATAATGTTGATCATTTAAGGTTTTGGTTTTGGTTTTGGTTTTGGTTTTTTGTGTGTGTGTGTGTGGTACTGGGGATTGAGCCCAAGGGCATTTTACCTTTGAGCTACACCCCCAGCCCTTTTTTTTTTTTTTTGGTACCCAGGATTGAACCCAGGGGCATTCTGCCTCCGAGCTACACCCCCAGCCCTATTTTTTAATTATTATTATTTATTTCAAAACAGGGTCTCATTAGTTGCGGAGGGCCTAACTAAGTAGCTGAGGCTGGCCGCGAACCTGAATCCTCCAGTCTCAGCCTCCCAAGTACTGGGATTACAAGTGTGCACCACCACATCTGGCCTATTTTTTTTTTTATTCTTTATTTTGAAACAGGATCTCACTAAGCTGTGGAGCGCCTCACTAAGTATCTGAGGCTGGCCGCGAACCCGTGATCCTGGTGTCTCAGCCTCCCAAGTACTGACTGGGATTACAAGCATGTGCCACCATGCCTGGCTCATTTAAGTATTTCACAGTAGGAGAAGACATATTTCTTATACATATCACTTATAGCAAGTTCTCTAACAAGATTTTTATTGTGTTTTTTAAATTAATAGTTTATTTGCTTATTTATTTATGGTACTGTGGATTGAACATGGGCATTCTACCTCCAAGCTATACCCCATTTCATTTTTTGTTTTGAAACAGGGTCTTGCTAGGTTACTGAGAGTCTCAGTAAGTTGCTGAGGCTGGTCTCAAACCTGTGATCCTCCAGTCTCAGCCTCCCAAATAATGGTGTTATAGGCGTGTGCTACCACACCTGGATTTAACAAGATTTTTAGAAATGCTCTCAGAATTGGGAGGCTGAGACAGGAGGATTGCAAGTTCAGGGACAGTCTCAGCAAGTAGTGGACTCTCATCAAGACCTAGCAAGACCCTGTTTCCAAATAAAAATAAAAATAGGGCTGGGGGTATAGCTCAGAGTTAGAATGCCCCTGGGTTCAATCCCCCAGTGCCACACAAACAAACAAACAAACAAAAAAGAAGTGCTTTCAGAACATTTAAAATAACTAAAGTCAGCAGTATGAACTGATAGCCTATAAGTGGTCCACTGATATATTTTGTTTTATTTGTAGAATATTTTTAAAGATACTTTTTTATTGAGTACCAGTTTTTTTGTTTTTTGTTTTTTGTTTTTGGTGGTACTGGGGATTGAACCCAGGGGCATTCTACCTCCGAGCTACACCCCCAGCCCTGTTTTTTTTATTTATTTTGAAAGAGGGCCTCACTAAGTTGCTGAGGCTGGCCGAGAACCTGTGATCCTTCTGTGTCAGCCTCCCAAGTACTGGGATTGCAAGTGTGCGCCACCAGGCCCGGCTACCTGTTTTTTTAAGTAGTGAGATTTTGCACAGACCATGTGCTCTTTGAAAAACTGAAGAAGTTACAGGGCTCAGCCCAAATGTGTGTGTGTGTGTGTGTGTGTGTCAAATCCCAGTGTGTGTATGTGCCAAATCCCAGTGCATATATGCCCGCACACGTGTCAGATCCCAGTGTGTGTGCGTGTGCCAAATCCCAGTGTGTGTGTGCGCACATGCGCGCGCACACGCATGCATACACACGCACACACACACGTGCTGAATTCAAGTCAGAGCTCTGCCTTTATCTGGGAATATGCCCATTTGACACCAGTAGCCCTGCTTCTCTCATTACTCTCCTAGCCCTGTAAGCATTTGAATTTATTAGCCCTGTAGCCTAAATGAAGGGAACATTTAGCAAGTAGGATTATACCTTAAACTGAATTTGTTGTGTACCATTGTTGAAAGGAGGGAAGGGGAAAAACACCAAAATAGAAAATGATTTTTAAAA
Organism: Glis glis; assembly: GCA_004027185.1. Classification (NCBI taxonomy): domain Eukaryota; kingdom Metazoa; phylum Chordata; class Mammalia; order Rodentia; family Gliridae; genus Glis; species Glis glis. The sequence goes on from PVJS01045521.1 coordinate 10,676, forward strand.
ATACAACCAGATGATATCATGGTTGGTATTTAATAAGTCAGATTTTGCTTGTCTCAATATTGCTTTATTAGAAACTATGATCTCATTTGTTATAAGTCCTATTGTTAGCTTAAAATCCAATCTAGACTCATATTTAATGTGTTCTGTTAACATTAAGTTTCCTCAAAGAAACGATAATTTAGAACTTTCAGTCATAAGATGATTTACCTAAATCCCTGTTCATACTAGCTCACCATGCCTTCTCCTATGCCTGAGTACCTGAATGTGCACTACATTGGGGAGTCTGCCTCCAGACTGCTGTTCCTATCAATGCACTGGGCACTTTCGATTCCTTCTTTCCAGGCACTAGGGTGAGTGTTTTGAAGTCCTTGAATATAAATGTGATTTGGGGAGGATGTGCATTAGAGGAAAAAAAGGTATTACATTTGTTAATGTTAAGTTGGGTCATTTATACAACAAATCAGAGCAGCTAACTAGTATTTTCTCTATCATTTTTATGTGGGAAGTGTATCCATATTTCACAGTTTGACCAAGCTAACAATTTGGATGGAAGATAATTAGTGGAGTGGATAGATCATGGCTAGCATTGAAAATTGCCATCTTTGAGCAGTTCAAGGGTAGAGAGGCTTTAGGAGTGCCCTCCGGTGTTGTTTCCCTACCACCACCACAATCCCAGGCATGTTCTTCTATTGTGTGGTCCCCCCAAAAAGGAGTGAATATGTAAGTCCCCATAATACAACTATAATGATCTAAATATTTGGTCTTAGCACCAAAAAGTACATCTGTATTCTGTTCTGAAGTAAACAGATGAAATGGAAAATGGTCTATTATACAAAATCCAAGCTTTACCAAAGTTTGCCAAACTTATTCAGATGGCTTTAAAGTAACTGATAACAGCTGGGCATGGTGGCACACACTTGTTTGTAATCCCAGTATTTGGGAGGCTGAGACAGGAAGAGAGCAGGTTCATGGCCAGCCTCAGCAACGTAGTGAGACCCTGTTTCAAAATAAAAACTAAAATAGGGCTGGGGGTGTAGCTCAGAGGTAGAATGCCCCTGAGTTCAATCCCTAGTACCTTAAAAAATAAAGTAACTGATAAGCCAGGTGTGGCGCAGGCCTGTAATCCCAGTATTTGGGAGGCTGAGGCGGGGATCGCAGGTTCAGGGACAAACTCAGCAAGGTAGCAAGACTCCCAGCAACCTAGCAAGACCCTGTTTCAAAACAATGAAAAGGGCTGGGAGTATAGCTCCAAGGTCGAATGCCCCTAGGTTTGATCCCTAGTATCTAAAAAATAAAATAAAGTAACTGTTATATGAAAAGGGTGAGACAATGGAAAAAGTTAAGCCCATAGTCAAAAAGGTTTTTATTTTGCTCACAGAATCCTACTCCCCAATATATTTTGTAAACAATTCACTTTTTTTTTTTTTTTTTTTTTTTTGCGGTACCAGGGATGGAACCCAGGGGCATTCTACCTCCTAGCTACACCCCCAGCCCTATTTTTTATACTTTATTTTGAAACTGGGTCTCACAAAGTTGCAGAGGGCCTCACTAAGTAGCTGAGGCTGGCGGCGACCCTGGATCCTCCGGTCTCCGCCTCCCAAGTACTGGGATTACAAGCAAACAATTCACTTTCATAGACTGTGCATCTGTTTACCTATTTGTCAAATGGACTAACTGCCTATTGTCATCCTTAGAACATATTTTGAATATAACTAAGAAACAGCTGAATCATGACAATAAAAGATTTATTCAATACTTAATTTGGTTACTAATCAGTTATATATATATAACATATATATATCAGTGTATTATATCATGTATTTAAGTAGTACAATTACATAGACTAAAGCCTAATTTAGAGTAGTAATCTTTTTTTTTTTTTTGAAACAAGGTCTCACTAAGTTGACGTGAGCCTCACAGAGTTGCTGAGGCTGGCTTCGAACCTTCAATCCTCCTGTCTCAGCCTCCCAAGTACTGGGATTACAAGTGTGTGGCACCACGCCTGACTAGAGTAGTAATCTTTAAAATAGTTGTCAGCCCTTTCTCTCAAAATAAAGCTCAGAATCTTTTTGTCTGTTGGTTTTTTGTTTTGCAGTACTGGGGATTAAACCCAGGGCCTTGCAGAGGGAGCTACATCCCCGGCCCTTTTTATTTTTTGTCTTGAGACTGGGTCTCGCCAAGTGGCGCACCTGGCACGAGGATCACAAGTTTGAGGCCAGCCTGGGCAATTTATTGAGACCCTGTCTCGAAAATTAAGGGTTAGGGATATAGCTCTGAGGTAGAGTGCCCCAGCACCACACACACACACACACAAGCATTAAGTGTAGTTCCCTAAACGTAATTAGTATCCTTAGGCGAGAAAAACAACCTGGTTATATTTTTCATAATAGGCTATCAATTATTATTGTAGAACAATTAAAAAACGGCATTTGGGGGTATAATTTCAACTCTTTGGATTAGTCGTAATATAGTTGATCTTAAGTATTTCTGTTAAATTGAGTGTGATTATCCTATGGAAATAATCCAGATGTTGAAGAAACCAATAAAGCCCAAGGTTTATAGTTTTAAAATAATTAATTTTATGGGTAGCTTCATTTCCCTGTGATCTGTATTGAAAATCAGTTTCATGGCTAGGCGTGGTGGTGCACACCTGTAATCCTAGTATTTGGGAGGTTGAGACAGGAGGATTGCAGGTTTGCAGCCAGCCTCAGCAACTTAGTGAGGCTCTCTGCAACTTAGTGAGAACCCTTTTCAAAATAAAAAATAGAGCTAAGGGTATAGCTCAGAGGTAGAACACCCCTGGATTCAATCCCTAGGACCGCCAAAAAAAAAAATCAGTTTCAAGATTCTTTGTAATTAGAATAACTGTTGAGCTAGCAACCAATGCCATTAACTGCTTTGTAAACTCTTATTTCTTATGCCTATCTAGATAATTTGTAGATCTTATTTGTATGTTGACTTATTCAGATGGATAAGGATGAGGTGCTAATTAAAGATGGTAAAGTTTTTATGTGAGAATAAAAGCTATTCTAAGTCTAGAAACTGGCATGGGTTGCATTTTTATTGCTAGATACAAAAGTTGGTAACAAAGCCCTAGTGTTACAGAGAGAAAGAGATAAGAACATTAATCATTTTCTAACATTCAAGTTTGTTTTGCTTGCTTATTTAATTGAAGTGAACAGTAGCTTAAAAATTTTTAAATAGTGTATAGTTAGTGCCATTTGTATTTTATAACAGTGTTGATCTTCTGTTTAAGATTTGTAATTTCTATACCTAAAGGAATTCAGTTTTGTTTTGTTTTGTTTTTTTAAGTTCTTTTTTGCATAACATAGGCAAGTCAGTACATGGTAGGACTTGATTTAGTTGGGGGGCACTTGGCATGATTTGCCTGGAGTAATATAGCAACAGCAGTCCTCTCTATCTAGATTTTATTTTGGCGAAGGTGGGGATTAAACCCAGGGACTCACACAATGCTAGGCAAGTACTCTGCCACTGAGCTACACACCTGTAAAACCAGTGCTTGGGAGGCTGAGACAGGATTGCAGGTTTGAGACCAGCCTCAGCAACTTAACAAGACCCTGTCTCAAAAAAAAAAAAAAAGAAAGCCAGGTATGGTGGCAAACACCTGTAATCCCAGTACTTGGGAGGCTGAGACAGGAGGATCACAGGTTTGAGGACAACCTCGGCAACTTAGACTTGGCAACCTAGTGAGACCCTATTTCAAAACAAAATAAAAAGGACTGGTTCCGTAGCTCAGAGGTAAAATGCCCCTGGGTTCCATCCCCAGTACCACAAAAAATAAGTAAAATAGAGCTGGGGGTGTAGCTTAGAAATAGAATGCCCCTGGATTCAATCTTCAGTATAAGGGAGGGAAAGAGAGGAGAAGAAAGAGTTTTGTAAATAAACAGTAGAATGACTATAATAGTCATTTGTTTTGTTCTCCTACAGAAGAAAAAAAAAAACTGATAGCAAACATGCCCTTACTATCCCAAAATACTAGTTTTAAATGGGGGAGACTCTACTGAGACATTTTACTTGCTAAATTGTGTCAAAATTTATATAAAGAGCATAGCTTTGAACATCTGGGTTCATATTCTGGTTTTATCTATCTGCTGACTTTTGTGTCTTTGAACTGAGTTACTTAAATGAGACTAAATTCCCACATCTTGTAGATCAGGAGCAGACACACTTGTTTATTAGTCGTATGTTCCCTTATGTTGAAGTAATAAATGCAAATTTAATGCTGTGCCTGGTACAAAGTAGATAAATGGTCATTTTCCTTCATTCTCTTGGGAACTTTCTTTTTAAAGAGGGCATGTTTATCTCTATTAATGTAATGCACTTTTTCTTTTGTGTGTTTTTAGGGTTGTTACTGGGTATTGAACCCAGGGGCCTTTTACCTCCGAGCTATACCTCCAGCCCTTTTTGTTTTGTTTTTGTTTTGAAACAGGGTCTTCACTAGTTTGCTGAGAGTCTCACTTACTTGCTGAGGCTGGTCTTGAACCTGTGATCCTCCTGTTTCAACCTCCCAAGTACTGGGATTATAGGTGTATGCCACTACGCCCAGCATAATGAACTTTTAAAACCATATTTAAACCACTATAGCTAGCCACAGTACCAGGGTTTGGTGGGGAAGGGGGTGTTTTGAATAAAAATGTAGATAAATATCTTTCTGTAATTGATTTCTAATACTATTAGCTCTGACTTTCCCTTTGAAAACAAAATTACCTGATAGTTTATTCCTCAGTTGCCACTTGTATCATTTTTCCTTAGTAACTAACACTTTTTCTATTTCTTATCCTCTGCCATGATACTTACCAATCTTTTCTCTGAGCCTTCCCAATAGTGACAAGGTACTTACCTACACAAGCTTTCGCACAAGTGTGCTCTGATTCTTTTCAATTATTTTTCCTTTCCTGTGTTCACTAGTTAATTGTCTTGGTTAGCTATTTCCTCTTTAAAACTTTGGAATTAGAAGTTCAGGTGAAAACTGGTTCACTTACCTTTTCTCATGTTTAAAGTAATACTGAAGTGCACAACTATAAAAACCTCACTCCAGAGATAACTAACCACACTGTCCTACCAGAGTTTTTTCATGTTATGTTTATTAAACCCTCAAAACATACACACACACACACATTTACACATGCTGTCCTTTGCCTTGCTTTTTACATTCATAATAAACTTCTTCCTGTGTCCGCACATGTAAATTTACCCTATTATCTCACTCTCTCATTTCTTTTTTTTTTTATTTTATTTTGGCATTGGGGATTGAACCCAGGCGTGTTGTACCATTGAGCTACATCCACAGCTCTTTTTATTTTTTATTTTGAGACAAGGTCTTGCTAAGTTGCCTGTGCTAGCTTTTTTTTTTTTCTTTTGGTACCGGGGATTGAACCCAGGGGCGTTCTACCTCCACGCTACACCCCCGGCCCTATTTTTTTATACTTTATTTTGAAACTGGGTCTCACGAAGTTGCGGAGGGCCTCACTAGGTAGAGAGAGAGACGGGGGGGGGGGGGGGGGCGG
>PVJS01045522.1:0-16203 GCA_004027185.1 Glis glis
GGGTGTAGCGCGGAGGTAGAACGCCCCTGCGTTCAATCCCCGGTACCGCAAAAAAAATAAAATAAATAAATAAATAAATAAAAATAAAATCCAGTGCATTGTTTTTAATTGATGATGAAAATTTTGAATTTTGAGATATAATTATGTTTTTAAACTTCCCTGAAATGTGGCTAATATCAAAATGTTTCCTTAGAAGAGCAAAATGCTTTTACGGCATTAACAGTCTCTAAAAGGGACAGTGATAGATGAGCTCAGAGAAGGTAACTAGGATAAGGGCCCCTCCATGGAGACCATGTAGGTCTTAGAAGAGCTTGGATTTTACTCAGAATTGAAAAGCCACTGGAGGGATTTGAAAAGAAGGGTAATCCGAGGTTGTATATTTTCTAAAGATCTTTCTGGATGATGTGTTGAGAATACACCATAAGGAGGCACAGAAACAGAGAGTAGGCAAGCGCTGTCCCAAGGGCAAGTCTAGGAGAGAGATCATTGTGACTTGGAACAAGGTGATAGCAGGGAGAAGAGGTATGACTGTGGGAACAGTAAGTTACAAGACAAAACCCCCAATTCTCGTCACCATATGTTAAACTTGAGATCCCTGCGTCTATGCAAGTAGGCATGTGGAATAGACAGTTGCATGTGTGAATCAATGGCTTAGAGTAGAGGTGGCCACAGATGGCCTGTGTCAGAGCCCATCGAGAAACCAAGAAGAACTGACAATCGATTGGGCAGAATAGGTGATCCTGGCAACACCTGATTGGAAGGGCTTTATGAGTGGTTGGTGATGGAGGAATTACAGATGATTCTCTAAAAGGGTAATAGCTAGAGGGAAATGTGGAATATAAAAAGGTTTGGGGGGTTTGTTTTTAGTTTTTGGTATGAAGGATATTCAGTAAATTCTTGTGATGATTTGGATAATGTAGCTCATTACAACTCAAAGCACTGGTCCATACGTTTTATGCGAGCGGCATACCAGCTGATAATGTGTTTGTGTCAGGATGTAGTCATGTCTTCCAATGGCGAAGCCTCACTATGGGAAAAAATAAATCAGGTGGATTCCACACTATGTTAAAGACATAGTTGATTTACATTCTAGAGGAAGTCCTTAGTGTGTAGGATATTAGTAACACACATATGGTCAGCTTTACTTTAAGTCTCACCAAGGTAGTGGAAGGGAAAAAATCGTTGAGGCAATAGAGAAGAGAGAAGTATAGAAAGTAGTAACAGCTTCCTCCTGTACTAGCCCTGAGAAACTATTGACTCTTTGTTATTTTGATCAAACTGCGCCCATCCCTGGTTTACAGTGTCATTATTTGACTGCCAGGATCCTGACTGATATATTTGTCAAAACCGTGTGAATGCCTTTTGGATGTTAACATGTCTTGTTAATATGCATGCATTTCATTTATTTATTTTATTTATGTTTACATATATTTATATGATACATAGATATGTAGCTTTGTTGATCATTTAAGTGTTTTTTTTGTGTGTGTGTGGCACCAGGGATTGAACCCAGGGGCATTCTGCTTCTGGGCTACACCCCTAGCTCTATTTTTTATTTTTTATTTTGAAACAGGGTCTCACTAAGTTGTGGAGGGCCTCACTAAGTAGCTGAGGCTGGCCACGAACATGCGATCCTCCTGTCTCAGCCTCCCAAGTACTGGGATTACAAGCGTGCGCCACCACACAGGGCCCATGATTTAAGTTTTGGCTGAAAGAAAGAGGGGCATAAGTTCTGTGCCAAATACCTTGCAAAAACATTGTTCTCGCTTATGGCTACACATTAAAATCACCTGGAATACTTTAAAAATATATCCCCTCCTCCAGAAAATCTGATTTTGTTAATCTGAAGTGGTTCCAGAGATTAGTTAACCCATTGTCAAACTTTTCCATTAGATTCTAATGTATAGCCATGCTTGGGAACTACTTTAGCAAGGATTCAGAAATATAAAAGATTGCTCAGTGAGCTCATGAATTGACAATCTAGCAGAGGGAAAGGGCCTTGTAAATAAACAGCTTCATTTAAGGAAAATTTTAGAGAAAAGGCTTTCATGTGAATAATTTAAAATCAGAGTTTTTATAAAATGAGTATATATGTATATATAAAATTATTTGGACATGATATAGACATCATATGGAAATGATTTAGAACTCTTCAAGTAAACTCTACAGTTGGACATTATTTTAAAATAGTACTGCAAATAATACTTATAATGCAATCAATAGATATTAAGCTTAAGTCTAGTGCTTTATTTATATGAAGTCATCTAAATTCCAAACCTTCTGTTATGGTTTGAAGATGGAATCAGTCTGCCATTCATCCTACATTCCTACAAGGTAGGCCACTCATTAAATATTATTCCTGACTCCCTTTATTCTTTACAATAGCCTTGCAAACTAAGGCAGTTGTTTTAGAGGGTTGCTATTGTGCCTCAGAAAAGCTGCTATGTTGGTAATACAGCAAGGTTCAGAGACTGGGCATAGCTGGAGGAGGTGTGTCACTGGGGTGCATAGCCTTAAGGACTGTATCTGTCCCAGGTCCTGGTCCCTTCCTCTCCCTCTTCCTGGCTACCATGAGTTGAGCAGCTTTTCTCTGCCACACACTGCAGCCATAATGTTCCTGTCTTAGAGCCAGCTGACTGGGCTGAACCTCTTTGACTGGAAGCCAAAATACACTTTTACTCCTCTAAGTTGTTTTTGTAAAGTATTTTTTCACAACAAACCAAAGCTAACTAACACACAGTCCTACTGGGATAGGTAATATTACTAACCAGTTTTACAAATGACAAAATTAAGGGACAGAGAATAACTTGTACATGGTCATGTAACTAGAAAACAGCCAAGCCAGAATTGGGGACCAGACGGAATGATTTCACTGTCAATGTCTGAGCCACCAGTCAATTTCTCTCAAAGAAACTGGTTGGGTATTTTCTACCCTGATTAGTTTGATATATCATCTTATTTCTCTGTTCTGTTTAATTTGATTTCTTTTTTTTTTTCCTGTGGTACTGAGGATTGAACCCAGGGACATTCTACCTCCAAGTTCCACCCCAAGCCCTATTTTTTATTCTTTATTTTGAAACAGGGTCTCACTCAGTTGCTGAGGGCCTCACTAAGTAGCTGAGGCTGGCCACGAACCCGGATCCTCCGGTCTCTGCCTCCCAAGCTCTGGTATTATTACAAGTGTGCGCCACCACACCTGGCTTAATTTAATTTCTTTTTATTATTTATTTATTGGTGCATTGTAATCATACATCTTGATGAGTTTCAGGGTGGTAGAAGTATATATGCACACAACACTCATTCAGCCGTCCTCCAATTCCCACCCCCACTCCCTCCCCCTTCCCTCCTTCTCATGCTTAGCATAGTAGTTGACTTTGATAAATTTGTGTATGTACATTCTGTGCATTAGGGTGTTTTCTTCTCCCCCCCACCTCCCTCAGTTATGTCGCCTTCTTTACTCATCTAAGGTTTTCTCCTTTGTCTGGTGTCCCTCCTATACCCTATTCTCCCTAGCTTCCACATATTAGGGAGGACATCTGTCTTTTTGCTTTTTGTGACTGAATAATCTCACTTAGCATAATGTTCTCTAATTCCATCCATTTCCCTACAAAAGACATACTTTTGTGCTTCTTTATGGCTGCATAAAATTCCATTGTGTACATATCCCATAGTTTTATAATCCATTCATCTGTTGATGGACATCTTGGCTGGTTCCATAGTTTGGCAATTGTGAATTGTGCAGCTATAAACATTGATACCCATGCATTACTCTGGTAGTTTGGTTTCCATTCTTTTGGGTAGATATGTAGAAGTGGTATTGCTGGGTCATATGGTAGGTTTACTCCCAGTCTTCTGAGGATCCTCCACACTGTTTTCCAAAGTGGGTTGCACTAATTTGCAATCCCACCAACAGTGTATCAGAGTTCCTACTTCTCTGCATCCTCGCCAGCATTTGTTGTTGTTTGTGTTTTTAATGATTGCCATTCGAATTGGGGTCAGGTGAAATCTCAGGATAGTTTTGATTTGCATCTCTCTGATTGCTAATGAAGTTGAACATTTTTTCATGCATATATTGGCCATTTGTATTTCTTGTCATAGCTTGTTTTGCTCTATTCTGCCTTCATGCATTTCTTTCTGCCCAAGTGAACCAATATCTGTAAGTAGTTCAATGTCAAATTATTATAATATCATTTCAAAACCATTGCTGTCTCTTTTTTGTAAAATCCTTATGAGGTTAATTTGCTTCTCTACTTTTATCTTCCATCTGTCTTCAAGTATAGCTTCATAATTTCTGCTTCTTTTCCATGTTCTGCCTTCAACTTTTTATCTCGTTACTATATTTTCCTTCATTAGAGCCAAAGTTTACTATAGAAAGAGAATTATTGATGATCATTCTGCCATTCATTGTACATTCCTACAGGTTAGGCCCTCATTAAATATTATTCCTGCCTTCCTTTATTCTTTACAAAAGCCTTGCAAGCTAAGGCAGTATTTACATTTTGCAGTTGTTTTAGAGGTTTGCTATCTTGCCCAAGGTTGCAAATCTAGTAAGTGGTTGAGCTGGGATTTAAACCCCCCAGTTCTAATTCCAGAGTTCTTAACGACTGCAGTTTGCTGCGCCATTAGAAAGACTGATCTCCAAAGTTAGAACATAAGTTCTCTCTCTCTGGTGCTGCTTGTCCTTTTGCATTAAATTGTCCCCTGGACATAGCAAAGTGGCCAACTATCAAAGGAAATCAACCTTTCTACCCCTGGGGCCATGAAGAACAGCAGAAATGCTTTCTCAGGGTTTTGTTTTACCATGGCATGTCCACTGTATGATAGTTACATCTCTTGCAAGGATGCTGATTTTTTAAAACTTGGCAGCATAGCCCTCATTAGTGAATTTTCTTAAGTATAAGTTGCTGAGACATCTTTATTGATGGCAGCAGCTTGTTGCTGGTTTATAATATATGCATTTTCATTATCAAACATATTGTATAACTTAACAAAGTCAAGTTCCTAGAAGACAGGAAAGCATAAGAGAGAAATTAATTTCTGATCCTGGTTTTAGAGAGAGACCTCTGTTCTACTTTAAGTGTTGTGTTTCACCTGCTTTTATAACTTCTGATCAAAATATATTGCAAGCTGGGCGTGGTGGCGCATGCTTGTAATACCAGTACTTTGGGAGGCGGAGACCGGAGGGTCTGGGTTCGCGGCCAGCCTCAGCTCTCTCTCTCTCTCTCTCTCTCTCTCTCTCCATGTCTCTCTCTCTCTCTCTCTCTCTCTACCTAGTGAGGCCCTTTGCAAGTTCGTGAGACCCAGTTTCAAAATAAAGTATAAAAAAATAGGGCAAAAAAAAATATATATATATATTGCAAAAGAAGCTCTTCATTTGGTCTACTGAATTGCTGCTAACCTTCCCAGGGTGGAGTAACATGAATTTGATTCAATTTAAACAATTAAATTTTTGTAAGTTACTTTATTTAATGTGTGTGTGCTTGCATATATGTTCATTCACAGAGCAAATTCGTGCATCTGATTCCTCACCATTTAGAAGAGGATAGATAGAGATGAGAACTTTTCTCCAATATAATCATTGATTCTGTAGAAATGGTTTATATCATAGGAAACTCAGTAAATGGAAGGCCAGAGCAGTGTGGAGAAGGCTAGCTCATAGGTATAAATGAAACAAAATACTTTGGGGATAAGTTAGTGGCCCAGATCACTAAGTTTTATAGGGAATAAAGAACTCTAAACTATCTAGTAGTTGCCATCCAAAAATAAATTAGCTTTTGGAGCCAGGTTAAGCTTGCAGTAGCTCCTAAGCATCATTGAACATTGAAAAATATATCCAGGAGGTCTGTATAAATAGAATTAAAGGACAACAGAGTTTAGGTCCAGATGTAAAGAAAGGAGTTGGCATTAACTAACAGAAGTTACCCAATGAGAATTGATATAGAAAATTGAGAATGGGGACATGGAAAAAGAAAAAAAAACCCAGCAAGTAAGTACTTAGCCATTGTAAGCCCTTTGAAATTGCTGATTGAGTGAAGAATGAATAGTCAAGAGACAGATTGGACACATGCAGTAGAATTTAGATTAGGGAGCTGCAGGCTGATGCTCACGTGGAAAGCCACATGTAAACACCTACTGCATACTGGATTATAGTAGCTCATTGTTGCACTGTCTAAGAAAATGTCCTGAATTAGGTACTTGAGCAAAAAATTCTGTCTCATGCTTTCAACCACCTAAGGATCACATTCTCTCGGATTCCTCCTGCCACCAGCTCTTATATTTTTCTCAAGTGCAAATCCATCCTCTTCATCCTCTTTTTAGTATTTTTCCAGTTAATGTCTTGGAAACTCATAATTTCTTGCCTAACAATCAGAACATTTTCCCATGTGATTTCTCAGTTTTCCTCAAAATAGTCAAAATAATATTTAAGATATAAATCTGACCCAATTATTTTGCCTTCTTTTTGCCTTTAGGGACTCCCCTGTATCTCTTAGATACAACTGAATATTTTTATCAAGATCCTGTAACCTGTTCTATTATCAGCTCTTATGAATCTATCGACTTTTCCTCATTATTCCTATTATCCATCCCCGACTCCGTGCACCTGCAATATTCTGTTTCTAGAGCAAGCCAAGCTACTTTCCATCTTTCTCCTTTCCTGATCATATGTACTAGTCCTGGAATTGTCTTCCCCCAACTGTTATTCACTGTCTTCCTCTGATATGTTCTCAACCCAGTCTCAGCCACTCAGCCACTAGACTTCCCAGAATCTAAACAGTTCTACATAAAATTGTCTTTTGAAGCCAGGTGTGGTGGCGCATGCTTGTAATCCCAGTACTTTGGGAGGCGGAGACCTGAGGATCGGGATTCTCGGCCAGCCTCAGCTCTCTCTCTCTCCCTGTCTCTCTCTCTCTCTCTCTCTCTCTCTCTCTCTCTCTCTCTACTTAATGAGGCCCTCCGCAACTTTGTGAGACCCGGTTTCAAAATAAAGTATAAAAAATAGGGCCAGGGGTGTAGCACGGAGGTAGAACACCCCTGCATTCAATCCCCGGTACCGCAAAAAAAAAAAAAAAATGTCTTTTGATCTTATTTGTAAAGGTACCATCAAAACTTATTAATGTTAACAGTAAACATTTTAAAATTATTTATTTGAACAATATGGTAAAATGAAGCTCAATTGCTTTTAATCAAAATTTAAACTCATCAATTTGGGGAAATACTGATTTTTCTCTTAATAGTTAAAACACTTGACTGTATACCACAAAATGATTTTTTAAAATCATTTATAAATAGCAACCAATTTCTTGCTATTTTCAATTTAACTTTGTTAAAACCTTCAAAAATGTATCTTTTTTTAAAAAAAAGTCACCATTGCATAGGAACATATAGCAAAATATCATCTTTTGCTCTCTTTTTTTTTTTTTGTACGAGGGATTGAACACAGGGTCATTCTATCTCCAAGCTACACCTCCCAGCTCTTGTTATTTTTCATTTTGAAGCAGGGTCTAGCTAAATTGCTAAGGCTGGCCTCAAACCTGCTCAGACCTCCTGTCTCAGTCTCCCAATTACTGGAATTATAGGCATGTGCTACCCCACCAGGCTCTTCCACTCATTTTAATACCTCCCATAACTACCATTTACATCAATTAAATATTTATAATACCATCTTTATGTGGCATAAATTCAAAAGTAAGGACACGCTGGGTGTGGTGACTCATGCCTGTAATCCCAGTACTTGGGAGGCTGAGACAGGAGGATCACAGGTTCAAGGCCAACCTCAACAATTTAGCAAGGCCCTCAGCAACTTAGTGAGATCCTGTTTCAAAATTAAAAAAAAAGACAGTTAGTACCAGTGCTAATATTATTTGTCACATTTATCCTGATAAAAGAACAAATATATTAAGTAAATTATATTTACTATTGCTAACAATGAGATGAAATCTTTCCATGAATCATTCAGCTATAGCTAATTAGTAATCCTTTGTAGAAGCAATAATAAAATAAAAACGTTTTTGAACTATATATGCTTAGCACTCAAATTTACCATTGAGCCTAAATAATATGTTAAATTGGAGTTTTAAAGTTGTATTTGAAAATGCTTCTTTTATTTGAACAATGTGGTAAAATGAAGCTCAATTGCTTTTAATCAAAATGCAAACTCATCAATTTTGGGAAATAGGTTATTTTTCCTAATGTAAAACTTAGAGATTAGAATACTTTTATTTTTCTTTGCCTTGGTATAATTTTGGTGAATAATTGTATGTTAATTTTCATAACGTCAGGAACAGGAAAATTTTTAAATTTTTCTTATAAATGAAAATGTTCTCATTCCATTCATTCAACAAAATCTTTAAATGTACCCTAGTAAGCAAATATAGCCAAAAAAACCCCATAGATTTTGAAAAGGCATTTTTCCCATTAAAATCCCATTCTTAGTTCATTTCAGCAGCGTAGAACTTGCTGAAATGTCACTTGTATTACTACTGTTGAAAGTGGTTCTTTTTAAAAACCATGTAGAAAAAGTAAGATATTACACTAGACTGCTAACAAATTCATTTTGAAGATAGAAAAAGTTTAAATTTTTGGGGGAATTCAATATTTTCAGCTACCTATAAATTAGAAGGAAAGGGATTAATTGGAATTTTCTAGATAGAGAGCTGCTGGCAAAAAAAGTAAAAATTTTCATGTATTACTAGGCAAACCAAAGATGCATTCATTCTTCATAATCCTATCCAGAACCCAACATACATTATGCAACATTTTGAAGTAATATAATTCCCATGTAAAACCGAGGATTATTCTCTATACCAAAATTTTATTTCTGTTCATTTAGAAGCAAAGATCAGGAAATAGTGTAAAATGATTATGAGAGTAAACATTTCTGTTTTCTTTTAACACAAAACTAACATGCACAATTTCTTAGGACTAAAAATAGAAGTAAAAGTACTTGTTTTTTCATCCAGGATGCATTATTTTAACATCTGGATTAGAGGAGTTGTAATAGATCACAAATTACTATTTGAATAAAATGGCAATGCTATTAAATTTCAAATAATTTTTGTGGTATTAATAAAATATATTGGGGGATGAAAAGGTGAAAAATATTTACTGTTAATTTTTTATCCATATTTTATAGTATTTCTCCATTTATATCCATTACCTCTTTTAAACTCTGTACCAAATTGTTAATATTTTTTAACGTGCTTTTATTGGTGCATTGGAGTCTTACATTGCAATGAATATCTAGGAGTAGTAGGGTCACACAAGGGACTCTGGTTGATAATGGAGAACCCTCAACAGAACAAGGGAAGTGGTACAAGGGAAGGGGGAGGGCAAGAAAGAAGGGAATCAATGGAATTACTATCATAAATAACATGTACATGTGAAAATATACCAACATCATTCTTGGTACTTCATACGGGTGGGGGGAGGTGGGGGGGCACCAAGAGCTGTAATATTTTTATCAGGTTGTACCACAAAATTTTAAGCTCAACATGTCCAAAGCAAATTCTTTACATTTCACTAAAATGCTAACATTTTTTACCTTTCTTTTTTTTTTTTGTCTGATAATAACACCATCTACTCTGTCACCTGACCTAGAAACTTGACAATTATCTACCACCACACCTCTCATTCATTGTTTTAATCAATATGTATTAAAATGACCCTGTTCTCACAAAAAAGGATAAATATTTATTTCAGTCCTTATTTTTTCATCTTATTATTTTAATTCGCAATTATTTTTATTAGATGCTAAAGGTCTTTTGTCTAATTGACAGATCAAATTATAGATATTTTTCATGTATAACATGATGTTTTAAATATATATATATACATTGTAGAATGACTAAATCTAATTATCTAATCTAAATTATTAATCTAAATATAGTTAATTAACCTCAATCTAGCTAACTATCTAAATCTTGCTAATTATAATATTATTATGTTACATCACAAAGTTATGATTTTTGTGGTGAATACATTTAAAAATCTTACTTCTTAACTTTTTCTTTTTTTTTGCAGTACTAGGGATTGAATTCAGGGGCATTCTACCTCCGAGCTATACCCCCAGCCCTATTTTTTCTTTTAAACAGGGTCTCGCTAGGTTGATGAGAGTCTCACTACTTGCTGAGGCTGTCCTTGAACCTGCAATCTTCCTGCCTCAGCCTCCCAAGTACTGGGATTACAAATATGTGCCACCATGCCCAGCTCTCTTAGAGCTTTCCAAGAATACAATATATTAGCTGGGTGTGTTGGTATGCACCAGTAATCCCAGTACTTGGGGGCTGAAATAGTGGGATTGCAGGTTGAAGCCAGCCTCAGCAACTAAGTGAGATGCTATCTCAAAATAAAAGATAAAAAGTGCTAGGGGTATAGCTTGGAGGTAGAATGCCCCTGGGTTCAATTCCCAGTACCAAAAAAAATAAAATAAAATAACAACAACAAAGATATTGCTATTAATTATAGTCACCATGTTGTACAGTGGCTCTCTTGAATTTATTCCTCCTACATAAGTAAATCTTCATGTTCTTTGAGCAATAATTCCCCTTCCTTCATCACTCCAGCCCCTGGTAACCACTATTCCACTCTCAACTTTTATGAGATCAACATTTTTAGATTTTTACATCATAAATAAGGTTGTGCACTATTTGTCTTTTTAAAAATCTGTACAATACTCACTCTAGCCTTCTAATCATTCTGTCTTACTGTATATGTTATTCATTCCAAACTTATCTGTTTTTTAATTTTTTTGTGGTACATTCTACCTCTGAGCTTCACCCCCAGCCCTATTTTTTATTCTTTATTTTGAAACAGGGTCTCAACAAGTTGCTGAAGGCCTCACTAAGTAGCTGAGGCTGGCTGTGAACCCGGATCCTCCTAACTCAGCCTCCCAAGTACTGGGATTACAAGTGTGTACCACCATGCCCTTTAGAAAGCAAATTGGCTTCATTAACATAAAACAAAAGTCAGCTAACCATTAGCAAGAAACTTCAATAGCTTTAAGTGGTTTATTTCATATAATCTATAATAAAGTAAAAACTTCTTGGCATGCCATACTAGATACTTTACAATATGCACGCTACTTATTTTCAGTGTGTTTATATGGAAATGGGAAACAGTGAATCTGGCAATTTAATTAAATAGAACTCAAGTAAAGAATTCTACTGACCACTTATTTCCTAACTGCAACTAGTTAAAAGCATTGGCAATTCACTGCTCTAATCCCCAACACCTTTAAGACAGTACCATGAATGGGACAACTGTTTGATAAAAATGTGTTTAAATTGAGCCATCTAGTCCAATAGCCCTTGTTAACTAGGACAGTACAAATGCATTGGGATGTAAAAGAATTTGCCCAAAATGGGAATGAAATCAGAGCTAGAACTCTAGTCTCCTTAAGCAAGGTAATATATTTGCTGCCTCTTTAATGACTCATAATTAAAAAGATGATGCAGATAAATTTTTGCTAACAAGGGTTCCATGTAATAAAGTCGTTCTTAGTTCAGAAATGTGTGGATAATCAAAGACACAAGAATGCCATCTGGTGGTGACTTATGCAAAGCAGCTGTAGTACATGACCTCTGCTGCTAATAGAAGGTAAGCCAGTAGGTTGAGGTTGATAATATAACTTTTCAAGCATGCTAGATCACAATAAACATGAAAAACTATAAATACGCTATTGTTCACATAGTTCACATTGGAAACTGAAACATTCACCTTCAAGATATTTGGCTGCAGTGAATCAGGGATCCACTGGCAATATGTAAGGCCAATCCCATTGATTATAACTTCCTCATATACATGCATGCATACATATATGCACACGTATATAAAATTATGCATATGTTAGCACCTATATACAAATGATAAGTAAATAAGTAAGAGTGCATGCACAAAAAAATTCACGAATAGAGATATATAATTAAGTATGTTTATATACTATTGTTTTAAACATGTCTTAAGCACAGATTTTTTAAATCCTTTTTTTTTTTTGTACTGGGGATTAAGCCCAGAGGCGTTCTACCTCCGAGCTACTCCCCCAGCCCTATTTTCTTATTTGGAAACAGGGTTTCACTAGGTTGCTGAGAGCCTTGCTAAGTTGCTGAGGCTGGCTTTGAACCTGTGATCCTCCTGCCTCAGCCTCCCAAGTACTAGGATTACAGGCGTGCGCCACCATGCCTGGCTCTAAAATCCTTTTTTAATATAGGTATGAATAGCAACTTTTTAAATTGCTTTAATACAAAATTATAAAGCCAGAATTTTGGCAAATACCACTGTATTTATCCTTGGCTTGGAACATAAAAGGGAGGTAACATTCATAATGAAAAATATTTCCAGGAGATTTTATCTTTGGTATGAATTTCAGAAGTTTACTTTGAAACCAAAATACTACGGAATTCTTAAGTGATATAGTAAAAGGAAAGGAGCTAAAAGAGTGAATTAGCTAAGTAATATGAAAATATGTTCTACTTTCATATGTGTGTTTTATATATGTATAATATTTTGGCAATATTGAAATTAATAACTTAGCAATGTATTTCAACCCAAACAAGAATCAATGTATTTAAGAATTTCAATGGCAATTCTCCTTTTGGGGGGAGTGATTGAGGCATTTCTATTCAGCAACATATTTAATGAGAAATAAATGAAGTTATAGCACAATACTGCCATTAAGTAAACCTCGAGTTTGCTCTATGTTAGCAGATAAATTAGAAAAATCAAAGAGGTAATTTGAAAGTGCCCCATAGTAAATTTAAACAGAGATCATATCAGTTTCTATAAAAAGAGATATAGGTGACCTATTAATCAGTCCTCCACTTTTTTCTTACGGGCATTCTGGCACTAGCAAAGACCATTTGCAGAGGCCACAACGCTGGGAAGAAGTTTATTTGAATAATCATTTCATAAGAGAGAAGAATATCATCCTGCCCAGTGCTTTTTAAAAAGAAGAGCTTTTTTTTTTCAGAAACAGGTATTATTGGTAATACATCATGGAAGTTTTAACTCAAACCAGAACACATTAAAATTAGAATACTTGTGGGGATCTGCTGAGCCATCCCCTCAAAAGAGCAGTAATAGCTTGGCTCTTCCTACTAAAGATGAAGATTGATGCTGGAGATTTTGGTGGACATAAATCTACCAAAATGTAAAAGCACCTTTGATACAAATTGCTTTTAAAACTAAGTGAAGTTCAAGGGGAGACATGGCTAAAAAAATATTTATATTTGTCTAATACCTTGTTTGACTCCCAAGCAATACCATATTCACTCTTAATTAAATGGGCATCAATTTCTATTAATAAATACTTAAAATCCTTTATTTTGGTGTATGAGCTATGTTTATGTGTAATAATTTAAGTAGAAGTTATGGAGATAGCCTTTTATTTATTGACAATTTAACATTTTAGTTACAGTACTAAGGATAGACAAAAGAAAATAAAAATTGACATACTTCATTTTCCACTGAAACATTCATATTTTCACACTAAATAACTGAAATCACATGTCTGCCTAATGTCATCTTGGTTTATCCTTACAGAAGGAAATGAGAAATGGTACCCTTCCCCATTCTCCTAACCCCTACCACTGGCTGCTCTTGCAGGCTAAAAGATAGAGTTATTAATTCATCTACCATTGCTACATAAAAAGCTTTACTCCTGAAAGTTTCAACCTAAAATCTGCATACTATATTGATTTTTAATTCTAGAAATGTTTTGAAAGTTTTTAATAAAATAGAATAGTGACTTGTGAGATGTGGGCCATTACTTGGAGGAAAGGAATGAATGCTGTGGTTAAGCCAAAACTATTGAAGTCGGATGGCCTGACTTTGATTTTGATTCCAGTACTTTTTATCAATATAACCATGGAAAATTACTTATTTTGACAGAATTTCCTTACTCACAATATGTGGTTAATAACAGTATCTCATAGCATTATTGAAAGTACCACATTTAAAATACTTCAAAAAGTGCCTGACGTGTGCAACACTAAATAAATAATAACTATTATTCCAAGAATGATGATTATTGCTACAAGACACAATCTTGTTCAAAAATAGGATTTCTTTCAGTCAAGATTATATTCTGACAAAGAAAATTACAGTGAGTAGCAGGAACATCATTAAGAAGCTGAGCAAATAACACATTTTACAATAATAATTTGAAAATAAAATCAATTTATTGTTTGTAAATTCAATAGCATGTGGTACTCTATACATTAATCAAATACAGAATGGGTGTTCCATCACAATGTTATGTTCTATCACCATATGCAGTTGATATTCAGTAGTTACTTTTAAAATATTGCCAACAAAGATGTAATCATGTGGTAGGAACCAAATAAAATTCAAAGATTATTTCTATATAATTCAATGCAATGTACATTTTATGGATTCACTATTGGAGCTTTCTTTATCAGACTAAAAACTGAATTTGGATTCTACTAGAGAACATGGATGAAATGTGTCATAACTAATTCTGATGGTGATATCCCTGACTCTTCGGTGGTACAGAGAGCTCTTTTCAAGATGGGTCATCAAAGACATATGACATCTGTGCCATTTAATACAATAGCAAAGTTCCCTTTATGTCACAGTTGCTTGTTTCATTGATCCTGCCTGCTCCCTGAAAGTCAGAATCAACAGGGATTTTAATTAACTTTTTGTTGTATGTTTAGGGCTTTTATCACTAACTCCAATTCATTAAACTAAAGTCTGCCTAATGCAGCAATGCAGAAATTTGAAACTAAAAAATATTACTCTTATAGAAATATGTATTATTTTTATAAAAGTTGCTATTTCTAGATTTATAAACTAAGTCCTCTTTGAATTATTATTTCTTACAACAATTTAACATACTATTTATATAAATGATACATAAACCCAAATAAACAAGTTATGTTTCATGTTTATTTCTGAACTTAAAATTATAGCTTAAGGTGTTTTTAATAAAACAAATCCCATCCCTACTTAAAACTAGTATCTTTAAGCACATACATGTGTGTTACCATGTTAGAGTTTTATGTGCATTATCTCTTAAATTTTACAATATTTTAGCTTATGAGAAGATAATACTTAAGGAACTTGGCAAATACCTTATTGCTAAGAAACTGAATAGTCAGAATTTGAACTCAAACAGTGTAGTTTTAAAGTTTATATTTCAAAATTTGGTTCTCACCTGGTCAGTTTTCTAGTTGGACAGTTACTTAAAATATAGAGGAAGAAATTAGGCCTATATAATGCAGACTCAGGTCATGAACAGACCAATGACTTAATGTTAGCTATATTCTGCTAGACTGTAAGAACACTTCATGATATAATTCATGTTACAAATTTGGTGAAGTAAAATTAATTTAAGTCTAAGAATATTTTAAAATTTGGGGATTGTACTTTGAAAATCATATAATTTCTTAGATGCAAAGGGTCAATATAGAAAATCCCTTTTATAAAAACCACTGGTTTGGGATCTGGCATGTAAGGAGTTTGGAAATCATCTCTCCTATGCACATAACAAGAAAGAAGCTGAATGAACCAAAATTCAACAGCTCTTCTTAGATCCATCAGAGAATTGAGATCATCAGGTAAACCCGTCTTCCAAACACTGAGAGGCAGGCAGACACAGAACATCTCTTATTCTCAAAGAATAATCAAGATGAATTAATTACTCCATGTTAACTATGAGAGCTTCTATTTATTTATTCATTTATTTATTTTTGTGCTTTTATTGGTGCATTGCAGTCTCACATCATAATGTAAATCATGTTGACATTGACATAAAATCACTCAGCATTTGGCACCCCCCCAGTTCCCCCCTACCCAATACAGAGTACTGTGATTGATGTCGGTATATTCAGATATGTACATATAGTCGATGGTAGTAATTCCATTTATGAATCTCAGCCTTCCCCTTCTCCTTCCCTTAGACCACTTCCCTGGTTCCACTGAGGCTTTTCCTCCATTATCTGGAGTCCCTCTGGTATCCCATTTACTCCCTAGCCTTCACATATGAGAGAGAACATATGACCCTTCACTCTGAGATTGGCTGATCTCACTTAACATAATGTTCTCCATGTCTTTCCATTTTCTTGCAAATGACATAATTTTGTTCTTTATTGCTGAGCAGAATTCCACTGTGTGTATTTCCCACAATTTTGTAATCCATTCATCTGTTGATGGACACCTAAGTTGGTTCCATAATTTGGCTATTGT
>PVJS01045523.1:0-16199 GCA_004027185.1 Glis glis
TCTCTCTCTCTCTCTCCTTAGTGAGGCCCTCCGCAACTTCGTGAGACCCTGTTTCAAAATAAAGTATAAAAAATAGGGCCGGAGGTGTAGCGCGGAGATAGAACGCCCCTGGGTTCAATCCCCGGTACCGCAAAAAAAAAAAAAAAGAAATATTTGCATCAACTTTACTGGTTGAGCATCCTTAATCCAAAAATCCAAGATGCTCCAAAATCTGAAACTTTTTATGTCATCGGCAGTCATAATGTTCTGAATTTTAGAGCATTTCAGAGTTCGGATTTTGAGATTAGGGATGCCCGACCTTGTAGAATTAGGAAGCAAAGGTTGATTTATAAAAGTTGCTGGGTAAGGGAATGTAGAAAAGAAAGAACTACCGTCATCCATCCCATTATCCACATAATCTCCATTTGCAAATTGTCTACTTTGTAAACTACATTTGTAAACCCCAAATCAGTACGTGCGGCACTTTCACAGTCATTGGCAAACGATGGGCAAAAACAGCAAAACATCCGAGAGTCACCCATGTGCATATTCCCAGATGAGGCTGAACAAGGCGATTCTCTGCCTCCCATTTTCAGCTCCCATACTGTAAACAAGTGTCCTTTTTGCGGTCTATTTAGTGCCACATTTTTCGTATCTTTGTGCTTTTTGTTGGTGACTCTGCTGTTTAAAATGGTCCCCAAGTGCTGTGCGGAAGTGCTTCCTAGGGTCCCTAAGCACAAGAAGGCGTGTTGTGCCTTGAGGAGAAAAATACATGTGTTAGATAAGCTTTGTTCAGGCACGCAGCAGTACTCATGGTCTTGCGTTCAATGTTAATGAATCGAAACCATAAAATAATGTCTACACAGAAACACCCATTAGGCATGCTTATGTATTAATTAGATGGAGAAATGGTGAATTGCACTCTCAGGAACCTAACCCTGTATTTCCCTTCGGAGCATTAAGTATTTGCTCATTAAGCCTTCATGGTTATTTTATAGAATATAACTACCAGAAATAACAAGAATTGACTGGATTTGTTAAACACCATTCATGTAGCAGGCTAGAGTGAAGTGTATGACATCACCTCATTAAACCCTCCCAGACCACATGCAACCTGGCTTGCAGACAAAGCCTGTGGTTATACTTCAGCACTTCCTCTGGTTCTGGGATACATGCATTCTCCACAAGAGAGACCAAGAATATGATCTAGGGCATCTATACTTTTTACAATGAACAAGTAAAATTACTCAAGGAAACTGCTATCTAAATTGCAAAGCGCCACCCAATGAAAGTTAATTGTTTGAAGGAGAGATAGTTGAGATCTAATAGAAATATCTGTGGACTTGAGCTAGGAAGTACTGGGCTCCATGGGCTCTGTTGCTGACTTGGGTTAAGACCAAATTGCTATGTGGATCATGGCCTTCATTTCTTCAGACACAAGATAGGAGTAGTAAATAATTGTCTCAAAAGGCTACGATGGGCAGCAAGTGAAATAATAAATATACATTTCATCTACCAAAAAAAGTGAAAGCAAGCATGCATGATATTATTGTTTACATTACATTATCTTTTTGGCCATTAGTTTTCCTTTCTGCCTATCCTCAGCTTATTACCCAATTGCCAACAAGGGAAGAGAAGGTCCCAGGGTCTCCATGATCATCCAGAAATACAAGATCGACAGAATTCCTTACATACATCCATGCATACTGGTACCATGCTGAAGTTTATGTTTACCAAACAATTTAATCTACTTAACCATTCCAATACCATTCTTACCCCCCTTTTAATAACAATGCTATCAAGGCCCAGAGAAATTCACTTCATTTCTAAAATCACACAATTTATAAGCTGAAGGAATCTAATTCAAACACAAGTGAGCTAACACCATTCTTAACCACTGGGCGCTACGAGGTCACCCTGAAAGGCCATGTGGTTTATGCTCCTCACAGGGAACCTGACCTAGGAGGGTGAGGCTCACTGAGATCACAAGCACGGCACACTGAGGCATCCTAGTGTCTACTGTCAGGGTTTCACATGCCCAAAGGAAGGCGTGGCTTTGTCTGATTTGCATAAACCTGTCCTTGGACTAGCAGCTACCCAGATGCTGCGTCTTGTTATTCACAGGCAACCATGTCTACTCACTTCCATGTATGCATGTGTGTGCCTACAGAATACGAGTCTGTGTATGTGTATAGATTATAACTTATATTTAAAAAGCGAGACTGGTCTAAATACTCCAGTTGAACTACATAAAATATTATTTTTAAATATATTTTAAGTTGCTTTTATAAAGTTTTTAAAGGTACATAATATACAAAAGAGTTTGTCACAAACTCACATTTTCAAGACAACATTAATAACAAGGCAGCTATTTTATTGGGTTTGCAGACATTAAACATGTACTTTTTTTTTTTTTTTGCTCTGAAGCATCTCTATCTGATGTCCTAATGCTTTCCTTGACTCATCTGTCCTCCTTATACAGAAGAGCTAATCATATCTTATTTAGATGGCACAGGTCCTAAGCCACCATCACTCCATGCATTCACTAGGCGTTCCTTGGAAAATCAATCTGTACTACTGGCAGGCTCAACATTCAGTCCACAAATGGAAAACAATGCACCTTTCATTGTCCCAAAAAGGTTAATTTGTGCATTGAAGAGTGTCAGCTATAGCACTTGAGTTTCCACTGTGCAATTTAGCACTTGAATATTAACTGCCTTGCTGTGCTCTCTAATTAATTTTTATTAAAGCCCTACCCCTGACTTCTCTGTGTGCTTCCTTAAAGTAGAGGTCTTACATCCTTCTCAGAGCAGAAGCTCAATAAATACCTTTTGACTGACTGCTTAAACATTTTTCCGCTCACTGCATCAACATAATTCAAAAGAAGTTGACAGAACTGACATGCATTTTCTAAGGACACAGTTCTGAACAAAAACTGGCCCTTTCAGAGCAGATTTGGACAGGAAGATGCTATTTTGACTCTAGGGGTACTTGACCTGCATAATGCCTGTAATGGTGTGTGACTTGGGTGCAAGTGTCATTACATTTGCTTCTGCTTATGTAGCTATCAATGAGCTGAAGTCTTTTCCTAAACATTCTTAAAATGCTCTTGGCTTTTAAAAATTCATAATTGACCTTTTCTGAAACTGGAATTTAAAAAAAGGTTATCTATAAACAGTAGATCGCAAACTGCAAAATTTGCAAGTTAATCAAATTAAAATTCAACACATGAGTTTTAATTAGGTCTTATCAATGTAACTCAGCAGTTTGAAATGTTAACACATTAAAGCCATCCTAGCTAAAAAAGAAAAAAAAATAGAGGGGCTGGCTACATTAAAACCAAGTCCAAGACAAAGTATATAACATGAGATTGTTTATTCCCTCAAACTAAGGGAACATGAGAAAAAATATTTTCCTGGCCAAGGGGAAAGGAGACAAGTCAGCCTTTCTGTTTTGGTGACGTGATCACCCAGGGTGATCCAGGAGATCTGAGAGTTTCTTCTGTTTCTCTCCATTTTAGCCAAGCACACAGTTATCTAGACTGTTTATCTTGCCGATCTGAGGTCCAAATTGGGGGCATCAGAGACTCAAATCCAGAGGATTCCTATCCTTCACCCCAGACTCCCAGGCTTTCCTCTGAATAGCCAACTATTTGTTGTGATTAATATAATAAACTCTGCTTTAAAATGAAGGTGAAAATCACTGATACAAGCCAGCAGTCATTCGGGTAGATCTAAATCTCTTCTTCAACTTCAATCTCCAGGAGCATTTGATATAATTATTTCTCCAATCTCCAGGATAAAAATGACTTTTGAAGTCTAAATGGCTCAAACTGACAGGGTTCCTTTCTTAAACATAGAGCAAGAGTCTAACCTTAAAGCTTCAAGTACGAGAACATTTATAAATAATGATTAAAAGGACTAAAACTCAATGTCCCCGTTTCTACCCACTTGGAGTAGAATAAAGCAGGATAATAAATATAAGTAGTTAAGGAGTGGGTCCTTTGACTCTCTCCAGTCTCTGGCTGTGAAGTGAATTAGAAAATTGAGGTAACTGTCCCATTAATTCAAGTAAAAACTCTCATGATTGCCTGAATTATCCAGCTTTTATAGGTAAAATGATTTGGCCAGCCTTCTAATGAATGACTACCTCAGCTTACAAGCATCATCATCACCATCTTCATCATCACTGAATAGTTATCTGACAAATCCTGTGATACATTTTATAATGCAATTCTCCCAGTGTCATATTGAGGTAGAAAGCTGTTTATCACTCCATATTCACAAGGAGGAGAGGCAAGGAGAGGTTAAGAAAGTTGCCCCCAAAGTCACACAGCTTCGCCAAGGCCGTATTTTAAAATCAGGTCTGTGTGACTCTAAATAATATATTCTATCGCCAAGGCTAAGTGCCCAAGAGTTGTCACTGACCAATTTCAACCATGTCAACCTGTAAAGAAGTAGTTTATAAGATGTCACGTCTAGGATCAGAGGGCAAGATAACCTCCATGTATTATCAGATCGCCACCATGCATATCCTCCCTTCTGATTTCTTCTACCTCTCTCCCTCAAAATGTTGTAGATAAGCGACAGATAGGGACACACAAAAGAAAAAAATAAATACTCTAATTCCAGAATTTGAGAGCAATGTTGAATAAGGGTACAAAAAGCTTATCTCCCACTCAAACCTCCTTTTAGATTAATTTACTATTTTCAGGAAGGAAGAATTTCTCTGAATGAGAACACAAAATAAGACCATTAACAGGGAGGACTAGCTGCTAGGAAGAGCTAGTGTCTCATCAGAGACAAAGTTTGCCTCCTTCATAATTTTGACCAGCTTATCACGCTTGGCTGGTCAGAAGTCCGACAGTATATCGTCTCAGCAATTCAATGCACCCTCTTATTTCCAACTTAACAGGCATAATTCTATGTCTCTGATTTGTCATCATATAATTATAGGCTAGAGTAGGCTGACTCAATAAGCCATGCTGTGTACTGCAAGCTAATCACACAGACCATGCAATGGGACTCAGAGACAAATTAGCAAGTACTAGATTATAGGAGCACTTTGTGCTTACTATCTTGGACCATGTTCATAATTCACACTGAAAAAAAATTTCAAGAAGACAAGAATGTAAAGGAATGATAGATGATAAAGACAGGAACCACCTGAATATTATTTTCACTCATCGGTATTGACTTGATATCTAAGGTAACTAGGACTCATAAAACAGAAGTAGGCTGGGACTCAATTCTTCCCTGTAAGAAGGGGACTACTCATGCCATTTGATAAGATGGCGATGATAAAGCAAGGTAAGGGTTGTAGAACATGTCTTGGTCTTCGAGAAAATTAGTCAATGGGACTGAGGCTGTGTCTATACCTAGTTGCAGTCAGTCAAGGAAATTAACTTTGAATTGATTAATGTTTGTATGAATTGCTCAAGCTTGCCCTTTGTCGTTGACATAAAAATGCTGGTTTTCCTTAATTTTGAAGATGAATTGGCTTGGTTGATTAATTTGTTTGGTATTATGCCAACGCTGTCTCGAAAGATTCTTGCTTAATCGTCTCCCCAATCTTGAACATTTTAGGGAAGATTAAATAGTCTGCAAGGAAGTAGGAGGCTCTGTGTCCTTTTATATACTTTTCGCTGCCACCATCCTGTGATCAGAAGGGATTTCTTTTCCAAAGGATGATCGTTATCAGAGCCATCCTTTATCCAGCACTTACTATATGGCAAGTATTGTATTTATTATTTTGTAAATATGAAGTGATCCGCAAAAGAATCCTATCAAGTAAGTCCATTACATTTTACAGATGAGCCTCAAACTCAGAGAATCCAAGCAACATATCACTCTAAGCATGGTCCTAATTCTAAGTTTCATCATTGAAATCCAAATCTATCTGAAATCTAAGCCACCATTGTCACTGATGTTATGACATTTACATTCATAGTTCTCCTATCAGTGCCCATCTCTGTCTTCTGGATCACTTGGTGCTTGGGTGAGAATATCAGGGCATAAAGCACATAAGTCAAATTGGGGTTTAGGTACAAAGTCTTTCTTGATTCCACATCTCCTTTGAGGCCTCCTTATTTTAATTTCTGAATGGTTATCGTCTACTTTTCTTTCATAATTCCAAAGGTAGCTTGAGCTTTCAGGGGTTTCTTGATCTCCAACCTAAATTACTACCTCTTTACAACCTAATGATTCTTATTTATTTTCCTTTTTTAAGACTAAACCTTAACATTGATCATTAGAATATCGAATTCTCAGTTATACTATAATTTGCTTGTTTTTACCTATGGAAACTGAGCCTTTAAAGACAGAGAAGTGTCACCCTTCTATGCAATACCTAGGGATCTCATCACCCATCACCTGCCTTGATTACTTACATCTAACCTGCATGAGATACAGCTCATCTGACTGGTCTGATTCAAGGATGCCCTTTGGACCACTTATGTTGCTGGGACCATGTCATATGACATTATTGACATTTCAATAATGTCAGGCAGAACTAGTGTTTTCTCTGTTGCTTCTCATTCCATGACCTAGACTGGCATATTTCTAGTATGTCTCTGTAATTTCTTTTTCTATCACATGCAGAAGATCTATCCCTGGCAACAGGTAGGTATTGAGAGGGAGGAGTTCTTTCTCTACCTGTTGGCTTTGAACCAATGTGATCTTGAATACCATGGAACTCAGGCCACAGTATGGAGCAGTAGCCCAGCCAATAACAAAGTAGTACTCAGATTCACATGCCCTTGCCTCTTGTAATGTTAACAAGCTTGGAGATGTCTCTCAGAAAAACTACTAACTAAGCCGGAAATGGTGGCGCATGCTTGTAATCCCAGTACTTGGGAGGCTGAGACAGGAGGATCGGGTTCGCGGCCAGCCTCAGCTACTTAGTGTGGCCCTCCTCAACTTAGTGAGACCCTGTTCAAAATAAAGAATAAAAAATAGGGCTGGGGGTGTAGCTCGGAGGTAGAATGCCCCTGGGTTCAATCCCCAGTACCAAAAAAAAAAAAAAGAAAAACTGCTAACTGTGCAATACAACATGTGCACATTACAGTATCCCCTGTCTGTTAACTGTCTGTCTAATCATGATCCTCAACCCCTGGAAAATCCATTATATACATCAAAGGCTGTGTTGATACAGCTGTTATGTTTCAAGAGGTAGAGAAGTAGGAGGGTAAGAATGAATCAAGAGGAGTTGTGGTTGTTTCCACGGTGTAGAAAGTGAATATCTGTAGACCCCAGATGAGAGTATAGATTTCAGACCCATGAATCTCTGGGGTCCCAATCCCCAGAATTCAGAAATCTCCTTGAACCATTTTGGTAAACACAGTCCCATGCACTAAACCAAAGTCCAGAATGTTCACTTACCCGTGCACTCTGCCCCGCAATGAGTTGGTCGTCCTCAGTCTGAACACTTGTCCGGCTACGCACATCATAATCTTCCTGCTCAAAGTCAGAATCATCCTCTAGTTCTTCTGGGGTCTAAATATAAAGAGGAAGAGAGAAACACAAAAATTTTAAATCGATAACCTTCACCCCCATTCGGTTACTTTTTCATCACAAAGACTAAACAGCCTCAGGAAACAGCTTATAGCACCTTACATGTAATACAGTTATGTGGGTGGGCATTAGCTGGAACGCAGTCAGTAAAATCACACTGCTCTAATTTACCTGTTTTACAGAAATACATTTTATTATTTCCTCCTGCAGGTGTAGGAAGTCTAAATTTGACTATTCACATGATGTGCGTTCTAATTTTGAGAAACATTATACCTCTGGGTTATTTCTACCCATCCAAATCTATAATGCCCTTTTTGCTCTATATTAGCTCTTCTATTCTCAGTAAATAAAAAGATTGGTCATCTCCAGGCAAATGGCTGAACCTGATGTAATATCTGATTGGTCACTAACCCATTAGGTGCAAAGTTTCAAATATAGACGATAGTCAAGGTGGCCTGAGTGTGAACCCTTTGTGACCATGAGGAAACTGTCATACCTCTCTTGGTTTTAGCTTCCTCTTGTGAAAATTGGTGCTGATAACAGCAGCTACCTCATAATGCTTGTAAAGATTAAATGATGTATTCTATAGAGTATCTGGCTCATAGTGGCCATTTTTTTAGTTTTCCATCATTATTGCTAAGGATTCTGAAATAAACACACTCACCGAACATTTTTTAAAGTAAAGGTAGCAATTACTATACACCCACTTAAAACTAAAAAGCTCCTTCATACATAATATCACTTTCACTCAGATGAACATAGTGAAATGGGGGTCATTCTTTATTTAGAAATGAGAAAAAAATGGTCAACGAAGTTAAGCAATGTGCCCCATGTTCCAGAATTAGTTCACAGAACCAGCATTTAGACTTAAATACCCAAGTGTGTCTAACTCCAAACACACTGTTTTTTATTAGTTTTTGTTTGTTTGATTTTCTTATTACAAGGTAGGCAAGAACTAGAGCTATACAATTGCATAAAAGGAAAAGAATTAGATTACGATCCCCTCCAATCTATAAAGTCTGTGTTGGGGGAGAGGTAAGAATTAATCCATAAGCCAAGCAAGGAACGCCTTCCCATTTTAATGGCAGTAATACTAGATAAGATGCACTCAGTGCTTACCATGTGCCTGTCCCTGTTTTCTCTGAGTGTTTTACACACACTAACTCATGGAGGCTCTTTAATGCTCCTGTCATGTTCCCACGATTTTCTCCATTTTACAGGTAGGGAAACCGAGGCATGAGAGGTAGTAACTTGTAAATTGCAAAGGCAATTTGAAGCATGGCTCTACACTATGATGCTCTTGAGTGCAAGAGGATAGACTGAGGGTGTGATAAGGACAGTGTGCAAAGAGAAGAGAGACATCAGTGTGAGATTCTCAGCTCAACTGTCACCCATAAACTACCTCTTGGCATGTAGCTGGGCCACCTCCCAAGCCTCCACCTTTCAAAAGGAAAGAACAGACCACAGCAGTATGGATGATATAGTTGCCCACGTCTCATCCAAAGGCCACATTTTTATTCTGCTGATTTCTTTCGCTACCTCAGTGTAATCCATCAGGGGTGGTTATTGATGAAGCCTTGAGATTGGTCAGACAGGCATAAAATGGAGGTCCTTCGTGCCAACATCACATTATGCCTAGTAATTTTCCATGTTTTGGCATATCACTCTTGCTTCTCCTTCTCTCTCACTCTCGATCCTATTAACATTCACTCAATCATCTACAGATGTTCATGTTCTTTTACAGGAATATTAAAAGAATGGAAGAAGGAAGAGGCTTTGTTCTACTATTCTCTTCATTAAACCAGGGGTGGGGTAGGCATAACCTGGTTCAAATAACTGGTTGTGTTTTTATTGTGGACAGACAAAGTATTCTCTGATCATTCCTCACTCTGCAGGAATGTGCTGGGAAACAATTACAGCAAGTTGGTAAATTCTGCTGACAGATGAGATGACAAGATTACAAGCACTTTTCATCATTACTTCTTAAAAGGGAGAGAGAAAATAAAATGGAAAGCCGCATTCAATAGCAAAAAAGTAGAGTATGACAGGGCCTGTAGTACTGTGTCCAAATACTTGAGTGATCTACACATTCACTGGGTGAGTCAAGGAACAACCCCAGCCTGGCAGCATACAGCTAATAACTATGAACTCTGATTCAAGGGATTACAAGCCAAGAACTCAAATAAACATTTTGAAATGAAAAACTCATAACCCGGATGTGCACTCAGGGGACCTGAGTGATTCGGGCCTACCTCTGCCACTCGCCAGCTACATGTCTTTAGCAAGTCACTCAGTCTCCCTGCTTCTGGGTTTTCTCACTCATGAAATGGAGATTCTAATTGTTATTTGCCTTGCTTCCCTCTCGAGACACCTAAACCCAGATATATATGAAAATGCTTTGCAAACTATAAAAATGAACTAAATTTACAAATGACAGTGATAATTAGTATGCTTAATAAAACACGACACCTAATAACCATTGCAATGATAATAGCAATCATCGCTTACCACCCATGACGGGACAGGCATTCGGCTAAGGGATTTAATCCTTACAATGACTTCGTAAAATAACTTTAATCTCTCTTTTGTTGTTGTGTTTTTGTGTGTGTATGTGGTACCAGGGATTGAACCCAAGGCTTTCCACATGCTAGGCAAATGCTCTATCTCTAAGTGACACTATTTTGAGATTGGGTTTCACTAAGTTGCTCAGGCTGGCCTCGAACTTGTGATCACAGGCACACACCACTGCACTTGGCTGAATCCTCTTTTTATAGATGTAGGAACAGGCTCAGAGTCATTAAGCAAAATTTTCAAGGTGTCACACTTAGCAAGTGGCCAAACTGGGGAACAAGTCAAGGGCTCCAGAGCCCATGCTCTTAGCCATCACAGGTACCACCAGGCAAATAAATAAGTTTGAAACATTTCCATGTGCCTTGAACATGCAGTAAATCCATCTGAGCCATCCATATAAGTAGTTCTGCGTAGTCATGTGAATGTGTCTCCTGGTGTTAATCACACAATTTTATTTATTTTTTATTTTTTTAATTGAAATTTTAATTGATGCTACTTTAAATATATACATCCATTTGAAAAGGAAAGATATGGTTACAACATCCCCCCCTTTTTTTTGCGGTACTGGGGATTGAACCCAAGGGCATTCTACCTCCGAGCTACACCCCCAGCCCTATTTTTTATTCTTTATTTTATTTATTTTACTTTTTTAACATGCTTTTATTGGTGCATTGTAGTCTTACATCACAATGAATATCAATTTGATATTAACATACATGCACACAACTCTTAGTGTCCCCCACCACCTCCCCCCCCAATATGGAGTACCGAGAATGACGTTGGTATATTCTCATATGTGCACATTGTTTATGAGAGTAATTCCATTGATTCACTTCTTTCTTGCCCTTCCCCTTCCCTTGTACCACTTCCCTTGCTCCACTGAGGGTTCTGCACTATCGTCCAGAGTCCCTTTTGTGTTCCCACTACTCCCTAGGTTGTGCATAATGGAAACATATGACCCTTCTCTTTTTGAATCACGCAATTTTAAAAGTATAAGTGTTACTTTTCATTTGGTCAAGGACTTCCATACATTTAAAAAAAAGACATAGAGAATTAGAGATGTTTCTGTAAGTGGACACAGAGAGATCAGATTTGTATTATTAGATAGACTTATAAAGTAAAAAAAGTCAACAAAACACGTAGTTCAGTGGCACAGAAACAAGAGACTGAGGGCCTAGGCCTCGATTCTACACTTAGAGAATCCCCAGGATGAGAGGTAGGTGTGTGTGTGGGGGGGGGTTCACAACAAACTAAACAACTTTGGGTCTACTCCTGGTTCCCTGGTTCTAATCCCAGTGGATCTTATCTATAAAAGGGCACAGAGCACTTAGCCTCCAAAATCTCTTCCTAAAAAATGGATGGGAGCCGGGCGTGGTGGCGCATGCTTGTAATCCCAGTACTTTGGGAGGCGGAGACCGGAGGATCCGGGTTCGCGGCCAGCCTCAGCTCTCTCTCTCTCTCTCTCTCTCTCTCTCTCTCTCTCTCCCCCACTTACTGAGGCCCTCCGCAACTTCGTGAGACCCGGTTTCAAAATAAAGTATAAAAAATAGGGCCGGAGGCGTCGCGCGGAGGTAGAACGCCCCTGCGTTCAATCCCCAGTACCGCAAAAAAAAAAAAATGGATGGGATTAACTTGTGCCAAGGAGGTCATGTGACTTGTCCAGGGACACACCGTGTCAGTGCTGGAACAGGGGCAACCCACCTGCCTTTGGCGGTCACTCTCTTTTTTTTTTTCAACTTTTTATGTTCATTTATTGGTGCATTGTAATTATACATTTTGATATATGTCAGGGTATGAACATCACTCTCTATAACACCTTTATACAGAAGCAAAATGAAAAGGAGTCATTTCACCTGGACATATGAGCAAAACCTTCTCCCGTACATATGAGAGTTTCATTGAAAGAAGAAGGGAAAATATACGTTGGCAAGAGATTTGGGGTGATACAAAAGGAGGATTTCCCAACAGATCTTGACACCACTGGAATAGGGTGGACTTAAAAAAAATAAAATGAGAGATCTAAAGCCAATATAAAATATAATTCTCCCTAGTGGCTACCAGCATCTCTATCTTAGAGTACTCTGGAGACCTCCTAACTAACCTCTCACCTTTGAACCTTGCCCCATAAATTCTATTCTAATCAGCATAGCTAGAGTGCTCCCGTTAAGATCTGAGTTAGAGCCCATTATTTATCCCCCTGAGGCTCCCGACTCATTTGATGTGGTCCTGAGACCTCTAGTCTAGTCTCTGGCTGGAGACTTGGCACTTGCATTCCCTCTGCCTGAAACATGCTCCCCCAAAACCACAGTGCTCACTCCTGCCTCCTCACAATCCCTTCTCAAATGTCACCCAATCCCTTGCCATCCTTCCTAAAATCCACGCTCACCCTGAGCTCTGTCCCCTCTACACTGCCGTGGTTTCTCCATGGCACAATTTTTGCCATTATATATGTTTGTTTATTCTCTATCTCTTAACAAAAGAACATAAATTCCACTCAGATGACGACTTTTGTCTACTTTGTTCACTTCTGTGGTAGGGCTGCTCTAACAGTGTGGGGTACCTAATGAACAGTCAACAAATATTTGATAAGGGAATGACTAAGATTGAATTACCACTTAAAAATCATATTAAATTATTTCTAATTAATTAAGTTAAATAAAACTAGGAAACTAATGAGACCATGCTTATTAGCTAGATAATGACAATGTGTGCTAAGTAAAATTTTTGTCACAGAAGTATCTTCTGAAGTCTTTTCAAGCTTTTATTTTCTAAGTATGACAAACAGTTTGACTCCGATCCCTACAATTTTGATAATACTGTTGACTTAACAAATTCTATTTCATTAGTTACCTATATAAATATCAACATCCTCTATCCCTGTAAAATGAGAAAAATAAGGCTGTCTTAGGAACCTACTAAGACTAGATCTATGATGGTCCTTTATGAGCTGTGGTATGCTTGTCCCTTTTGCAGCTTAGGAAACTGAAGTGCAGATAACATAATTATCCTGCTGATGACCCCAGATTAGTTAAGCCATAAATTCCAAACTTTACTGCTTCACAGCTTCCTCGTGGTCTCAGTCATGTTTTTATGGTGTCTCAAGCCTAAACAAAACAAAACAAAACAAATCCCTAACATTTCTGCTGATCAAGCAGTTTGGTGCAAGCAACTAACCCATTTTTATAACCTAACAAGTAACACTGCACTGCCTCTCAAACCTGGGAATACAAGTGTATACCAACCGATTCTTGGGGTTGCTTTTTACCACAGTGATCACCATGGACTCAGCCTCACAAACATACCATATCACCAAAGGGTATGTGCCAACCTAATGCCCAAAGCATATACTACTTCCAGCTAATATTTCACACTGAGTCTGAGCGATGTCTATACATTACTCTCAAAATTCTAAAATATCTTGCAATGCTCCACTCCAGGGTACCTTGGTGCACAGTTTGGGAAATCTGAAATTGAACTACAGACCTTTATCTGAACTGTGTCCCAGGCCCTAATTTTTCCCTTGCCCTGCCTTTGAAAGCATCATACATAACTGATTTCATGGGTTCAAATTATAGATGTTTAGTGTTGGGATATCATTACAGACTGGGTCACTGTTATGAGGAGCGATTATGTCAAGTACATATTTCCTGACACCGAGATAGTACTACCTTCTGCCCCACCCACTTACCTTAACTTCTAATACTAAGCCTTTTATCTTAAAAATACACTTGGTCCTTATTACTTGAAGATTCCTTATTTGTGAATTTGCCTCTCAGGAAAATTTATCTGTAATCCACAAAATCAATACTCATGGTGCTTTTGTAGTTATTCCCAGACATGAGAGTGTAAAAACTTTGAGTCACCCAGTATGCATATTTCCCAGCTAAGGTCAAACAACACAACATTCTGCCTTCTTATTTAAGCTCTCTACTGTGAATAAGCAATGCTTTCATGTTCTATTCAGTGCCACATTTTTGTGCTTTTGGCTAGTGATTTCTGTGCTTAAATGGCCCACAACAGTGGTGCTGAATATTCTGGCATTCCCTGGTATGAGTAGACTATGATGTGCCTTATAGAAAAAACACCTGTGTTGATGAGCTTTGTTTAAGTATGAGTTAGTGCTGGTGGCTGCAAGTTCGATATTGACACATCAACAGTACATATTAAAGAAGGTGTCTTTAAACAAAAACACATACATGAAGCTAGACTGTGTGTTGAGCAGGTGATCAAAACATGACCAGAGCCTCACAGGAGCCTGACTCTGTATTTCCCCCAGGGGCAATAGTTTGGTATCCACTAATTTAGTGTTCACAGAGAATTTATGGAACGTAACTACTTTGGATGATGAGAACTGACTGTATGCTGCTCTATCAGAATTTCCTCTTCATTTTTCATCTACCTTGTGAAGATAATCAGAAAATCCCCACGTATCTGACAGATCACAGAAGACCAGTCTCATCAAGAAGCAAACAAAAAAGTAGGCTGATGGAGGGGAAGAAAAGACTGGCTCCAGGAGAGAAGTAGGGTCCTGAAAGGTGAGTTTGGAACACAGGAAGGGCAAGCTTTGTCTACTTCAGAGAGTTGCCTGGAGCTGGCCTGGAGCTCCCAGATACCAACAAACCATTAAATATGTATCGATTGCCGAGAGGCAAGGTGGCAGAGAATTTGACCCTTCAAGGTCCTTTCTGTGTCTTTTTTTTTTTTTAAGAAAAAAAGAGATTCCTTCATTTTTCAAAGTATAATCAACACTTTGGGTAGAGGCACATTCAGGTTTGCTGGGAGAGAAATAGCTCCTACTCATTATCTTTCTTTCCTGACTTTGTATAACGGAACCTATTTTTAAGTCCTGTAGAATTAATAATGATATTTGAAGAGGAAAGCAAGAATTATTTAAGTATAAAATGAAGCCACTTGGGTACCGCATGGGTAAAGATTTAAAAAATAACAATTTGTACATACTGTACATTTCTGACTTCCTAAGTTTTAAGTGGTGTGAAAGCCATCTGATCAAATCACTTGAAATGTCGAGATGGAGGAATGACACTTTGTGTGACAACGATATGGCATTTTATCTAAAATTGTGGTTTTTTTTACAGCTCATGAATGAATAAATGAATGATGGCTATAAACTTCCTCAGCCTCTCAGATAAATGGTTGTCACAAAGATGTGAAGGCTAACAAAGCAGAAAAATGGCAAAAGAGGGAATATGTCTCGAGGATTATAGTGGGGTTTAGTGCCAAATGCTTTCAAAACATAACTCTCATGGTCTATTACCTTATTTCACAAGTTAGTATGTAATGGGAAAAGTGATCTAATTTGTTATGGGCTTAAAAGGCTGACTATTCGTTCCCTCCTCCAATACTTGTATCTTTTTTTTTCTCTGTTATCTTCCTATCTTCCAATGCCTCTCTCTCTCTCTCTCTCTCTCTCTCTCTCTCTCCCCACGCCCCCCACAGTATTAGGCAATATGCCAGACAAAGCAACATAATGAAGAGAAAAAAAAAGACAGCCAATCCTTTCCAAAATCTCATAGTCTAAAAAAAGTAGTAGACACAAAAAGAAATAGTGTAATAAATATGTTCACAAGCAAAAAGAGTGCTAGGTGGTTGAAGACAGGGTAATTATTGTAAAGGGTAAATTGTGGGGCGAGAACATCTGAGCCAGGCCTTGAAAGATGGTCAGAGCTTTACAAGTGTAGAATGGGAACATTAAAAGCACAGGAAATCCTAGCTCCCAAATTCCAAATGTGAACTCTGGGTTTTTAAGTGTAATTAGTATTTCCTGACACAATTTATCGGCTGTTATGATCTTTTCAAATGGATTATGAAATTATTATGAAAGAAAGACTTATACTTTACATGAAAACAGTATGGCTGACCTAAAGTTGGGATCAGAAGCTGGTGTCTGGACTTTGGAGTGGAGGAGTTGCTGGCTGTGTTGGGAGGAGTGTGGGTGTCAGAGAGCGCTTTCTAGTGGTGCTAGAAAGCCTGTCCCAGGCTGCTGGGGTCTCTTCAGAAGCACTGTGCTGTGCTCTGGATACCACAGTTAAAGGAGACGATGCCTAGATTTAATGGCTTCAAGGATACCAGGATTTGGAAGAGAACCAACCAAACAAAGGAGACTGTCAAAAGACTTGG